>VZRZ01005518.1:3100-75870 GCA_013398175.1 Climacteris rufus | reverse complement strand
ATCGCCGCCTGGAGTTCGGCAAAGTTGTCCCGGCAGCGGGGCCGCGGGCAGCCCCTTTCCGCATCCCGCGACCCCCTCCTTTGCTTTGTTTTTTTTCTTTATGTTTTCCTTTTTTCTTTTTTCTAAAAATTTTTGTTAACCGCAGCTCCTGCGCTGCTCCGTGCGANGGCGGCGGGCGCGGCCCGAGCGGGCGGAGCGGGGCAGGTGTGCGGGCAGCGGCCGCCCGGCCCTGCACGGCTCCCGAGGCCTCCTGCCGGGCTGCTCCCAGAGGGCCCCGTGTGCGTGGGGTCTGCCACGGGCAGTTTCTGTGTCTGGGAAATATAGTCGGTCAGAACGGTAGTTGATGTAAGATGCGTTTATAATTCCCCCTTGTTTCATCAAAGGTCCTTTAAACAGCCCAAACACGAATCCCTTAAAACGATCGCTTGAACTTGAAGACTTTCTTTGTATCTTGTCTGTCTAGAAGAACACAGCAGCAGAATTCCGTGACAACACCTCTTGGAAACTGCTGATTGTAAAGGATTGTCCTAGATGAGCTTTGGAGAACGGTTCTGCCAAACTGAGGAAGTTTTAATTGGAGCGTGCATTTAAACACAGTAGATCGCAGTCTTGGCATGCACTTGTGGGAATATTGACTTGATTTCTGACTGCACAGTCTAAAACGAACGATTGTAGTGTTGTGGGCAGCCAGCAGCTTCTTCAGGAAGATTCGCAAGGCAAATCCGACCAAATTTTGCTGAAGACAGTGTATGGATGCGTAGGTAATAGGCTGGGTTTTATTCAGTGCCCGGTTTCAGGGGTGTGGCAGTGTTTTTGTACAACAGGGCAACGACTAATGTCTGCACAGGACTTCCTATGCTGTGTAGTTCAGTGGAACTAGCTTGTTCTTCTTGGTTAGAAGATGGGAATATACATTAGGCTGTATTTCAGAGCATGCTATGAAAGTTTCTACTTCCTGAGGTTATACATGGCAGCATAATGTGAAGAGGATGTGAAATCTCATTGTGTACTAGAGTGAATCACTGTGAAATCACAGTCATCTCTGTGAACCTGAGGTTTTTTTCCAAAATAGGGAGGAAAAAGTAATTAACAAACTCTTGCTGCTTTCAGCAAGCAAGAATTGGAATTCACAGTTGTTAAGACAGGTATTCAGCAACTTTGTTGTAGCCCACCAGTTCTGTGTGAACAGTAGGAAAGAATAGACTTTGTTGAGTTTGATGTTGTGTTAATAGTCTTTACAGGAAAAGAAGTTGCCATGCAGAAAAATGGAAAGGTAGGCATAAAAACATATAAAAGAGGTTTTATTTGAGCAATACTTGCAAAAACTGTAAAGCTTTCTCAGTATAAGCCTAAAAGACCTCAAGCTCTTCACAGAGACTTGTGTTTGATTCTCTGGAATCTCAAACAGACCTGTATTGGTAATGCAGAGAGTAGTTTGATTTTTCTGGTCAGATCCCAGAGTTCAGGAGGGAAAGGCAGACAATGTCTTGATCTTGGGGAAAGTCACTGCTTTGGTAACAGAAGTTGTCTAGAGCACTGTAAACAGCCTTTACTAATAAGCTTGTTTTGATTTCATGCACATGATAATTGTTTTCAAGTGTCTTAGCATTTTTTTAGTGTTGGCAGTGGCTATGATGCTGAGAAACAGAAGTAGCAGAATGCTACCATTAGCCTTTTATTTAAGAGTTGCATGCATCTAAATAATGTTGTTTACATGGAACATGGCTGGTGTAAGCTCTACTTCCTGATTTAAGTATGTGCTTAGTACTATGTGAACACAGCTGTTAGCATAGAATTTTTCTTTGCAGGGACTTGTGAGTACTTCTTCACCCCTGAAGAAGTCCTACTTAACAGGACATAGACCAGCAAGAACCCTTCTTTTAAAGTCCAAGCATAAGGTACCAGGTAGCTGCCTCCTGCTGTAGTCTGTCCCTGAATAAAATATGTGCTTTTCCTTATGCTTCTTGCAGCTCAAGGAAGTGCCAGTTACCATGTTTATCTTTTTTTTTTTTTCCCGGATTTATGTCTCATTGTCCTGCAGCTGTGGCTTTCCGGTGGGAACGGCGAGAAAAGGGTATGAAGTGTAAATAAATATTTGGATTTTTTTTAACCCAACCGATGCAGTGTATTAGTCCATTGTTGTTGTTTTTTTATTGAAAGGAAAAGAAACCCACCAAGAGAACTGGAGACCTAAGACTAAGAGGCTGTATTAATGAGATAGTGTTACAGTTATGGCATCTGGGAAACCAAGCGGTTGTTAAACTCAGGATTTTCCTGTGCTGTGTTGCTTCCCTGGTGTTGGAGTGTGTTTGTGGTAGTTCTCTACTAGGAAGCAGTTTCCTGATTGCTGTGTGATCGAAGTGTCCACCTGTGGTGTGGCCAGTTGTGATGTCAGAACATGATATAGCATCGACACTTAAACCACTATATGACACTGAATTCACCCCCTAAAATAATTCATACTGGTATTCCTTTGGAACAGGTTGGACAGATACACTTAACTTTAAGGTCGAAGTAGCGTTCTCAGCCACTGGAGAGTCTTCAAGCAAAACTTTAATTCTTCTCCCCATCCACCCTCCTCCCATCCCCCCTCCCACCGTCTAAAGGTTACTTAAAATAGCGGGCCAGATCTGCTTCCCATTAAGTTCACTCTTGCTGCCCTGGTTTTTCAAAGTCTTAAAGCCAGCTTAATTGGTTACTTGGGGATTCCCTATCAATGAAGAAAAAAATCAAATCTACAAACCCAACCTGGGTCTTTGTGCATGTGAGGGTAGTGGCTAGACAAAAAGGTTTGTGACCAAGAAGCATCTAGATGCTAAAAGAATTCCTTGTTTGGCCAAAGGGAGCCAGACTAAGGTTTATACACAAATCTGAAGGTGATTTGGTGTCCTTGCTGTGGTTAACTCTAAGTCTTTGTTCTGACTTTGGCTGGGATAGAGTTAATTGGTGCACTGCTGTGTTTTGGGTTTAGTATGAGAATTCTTTGAGTAACACTGATTTCTAGTTGTTGCTGAGTAGTGCTTGCTCTAAACCAAGGACTTTCTCAGTGTCTCATGTGCTGCCAGTGATGAGGTGCACAGGAAGCTGTGAGGGAGCATGGCCAGGACAGGTGGCCTGAACTGGCCAAAGCAATATGCCATACCCTAGAACATCATGCCCAATATATAAACTGGGGGGAAGTTGGCTGTGAGGGGCCGATCACTGCCTGGGCACAGGCAGGGTGTTGATCAGCAAGCTGGTGGTGAGAAATCATATTGTGCATCACTTCTTTCTCTTGGGTTTTATTCCTCTCTCCTTCCCCCTTTCTATACTGCTATTATTATTTATTTTCCTCTATGTCAGTTGTGAAAATGTCTTTATCTCAACTCATGGATTTTACCTTTTCACCTGATCTTATTCCCATCCCACTGGTGAGAGGGGAGAACGAACAAGCAGCTGTGCGATACTTGGTTGCTGACTGTCATTAAACCATGGCAGTCTTTTTCTGGCACCCAATAGGAGGTATGATGAGTTCAGGTAATGACAAATCTGACTAGAACACGTTAGAACAAATTTTTAAAAGCATTCATTATATTAGTGATGTGGGAGGAATACAGAGATGCTGCTCCCAACTGTAAGAAGAAAATCTGTGCAGCAAAAGCTCAACTGAAGTTAAGGATGGCCACGACTGACAGAAAAATAAAAACAAACTATTAAAAAAAGAAGAATAAAAAAAAGTGTTTTCTCTTTGATACATCAGTAGCACTAGGCAGTGCAGATGTAACACTGGCCCATTACAGGATGAGGATGGTCGCCTCACAGACAGGGATGTAGACTAGGCAGAGATGTTTCATGCTTTCTTTGCCTCCCTCTTCAACACTGAAGATGGGCTAAGGGTGTCCCAGCACCCTGAGGTGGAAGATTATGACTATGAGAATGATAAACTCCTAGCTGGATCCCTCTAAGTCTATGGGGCCTGATAGCATTCATCCAAGAGTACTCAAAAGAGCTGGCTGATGTCATTGCAAGGTCTGTTTCAATGATTTTTGAATGGGCTTGGGATGTGGGGACGTTCCAATCAATTTGAACCTCCCCGAGAGAAGGGACTGCAAAGGTGACCCTCAAAACTACGGGCCTCTCAGGCTCACTTCAGTGACCGGTAAAAGTGTGGAGTTTATTCTGGGAAGTATTGAAAAACACCTGAAGGACAGTATCAGTCAGAGCCAGCATGGATTCATGAGGTAAAGTCCTACTCAGTACCCTCAAAAGGAAGAGAAAATCTCTAGATCTGACAAGAAGGTGACTGGCAGTAACGATACTCCAACCTCAGCGGCAGGCACTGCAGCTGAAACAATCCTTATGGGTATCAGTTGCTTCTGTAAGCATGAAGAAATGGACACAGAAGTCAGCTCACAGTAAAGGGAGGCAAAGCAGGGCCATCCCAAGAGCAGGGGGAAAAGGCAGAAAAGAGATAACAATTCAGTCCCTGTCCCTGAGTGAGCTGTTAGATACATGAAGAGACTTCAGCCATCATGCAGATGAGCACATTGTTATGTGCCTGCTCTGGTGCTAGCATAAGAGGACTAGTAGCCTGCAATTTTAGGGTAGGGAAGCAGCTGTGATTGCTTTCTGTGGAAGGGGGCATTAACAAGGTAATTAGGAAAAGGACTTGTCATCAGCTCCTGAAGGTGACTCCTGTCAAGTGTGAAGGAAAGATGTCTGTTCAAGGGAGGTGTTACATGTCACCCAGGCAAGTAAACCACGATCTCCAGTTGCTGAGGGAATTAGCAATGCTAGAAGCGGTTTATTATGGCCAGAACAATGGGCAGTTACCCACAGATCCAGATGAAATCCAATGTGTGTGACCCACCTGGTGGTAATTTGTGCAGGGTGCACCATGCGCTGTCATGTGCCCATTTATTGGTAGTAATGAGCTGGGGAGACAAAGCCAGTGATGGTGGGCGAAGTGGCTTGCCAGCTCTGGCAATACCCAGTCCTTATGGACTTGGCTGTGGACAAACTGCTTGAAAACTGGAAAAAACTGTTCCAGGAGTTCCAGCAACTCAAAGAAGATAGATCCTACTCCCCATTTGTATGGCCCAGTATCTCTTCTATTAACGGTAAGTTGTCAAGTATTCTTCTCAAGAGAGAGCCATGTAGAGGGTAGACATGCGGCATCGTGTCTTGCTCAGCCCTGCCTCGGGATGGCTCGGTGGAACCTCGGGGCTGGGAGCGCCGCTTATTCACAGGGTTTGAGCGATCCGATCTCAGCCGGTATTGAGCCNGCTGCCCCAGGCTAGGCAGCCTGCCCTCAGTAGGTGCAGATAGGAGCTCGCTGAGCGCACGGCGATCCGGAGCATGAAGAAAAGGAGAGGGAGATTTCTGGCGGGGGTGTAGATGATTTATTACAGTCCAAGGGAGGCCAGAAATCCTCCGAATCACGCACCAAACATGAACTTTTAAAAACAGGAAACAGGGCGTGGAAAACACTAACATCCAATAGCACGGGGCTTACAGGGTGGGACACAGTAATAACAACCAATTATTAAAGATTACCTAATAGCTGACCAATAAACTGTCAAACTGCGAAGAAGTCTCTGGAAAGGGAGGCTGGGTTTGTGCTTCTCTCCACCCCAGGGGATGTCTAAGGGGTGTCCTGAGCATCCTCGGATCCCATGTCACTCAACCACTGTATAACCAGTGCCTGAGCAACAGGCGGGGTCCGAGCCCCCCTGAGGGAAGGCACCACCACATGGACACAATGGGTTGCTCTGTTTTTTACCTGAAGGATCACAGAGAGAACATGAGAGAACAAGTGGCATAGAAAATCTACCTTCAGTACCAGAGGCATGGGTACCAGAGTTGTAGGGAAAACCCATCACACATGGGTCTTTTTCCAGGAAAGTTGCTCCTCCAGTCTCCAGTGGCCAGTTCCTCAGAGTGGAAGGGCTTATCTTACTCCTAATGCTACAGAAAGAAATTCTAATCTTGTTTTTTTAATCTGAAGTAAGTGGACAGTCCAGTAACAAGGAGTGGAGGGGCCCTGCTCTAGCCAGGTGGAGGATTGGGACAACCAGGTTTACTGGACTCTGTAGTTCTAATGGCTTGACATGTCAGACCCACAGGAGCATAAGGCTCTAGTAAACACCACTGCACAGTTAAGTTATAATGAGGCAGAAGCCATTTGTACTTCTGGAGTGACAGGGACATTCCAATAGCTGACTGTGTTGGAAGCTGAAGTGAGCTTGACTGGGAAGGAGTGGCAAAAGCACCTTATTGTGATGGCCTCAGAGGCCCCGTGCATCCTTGGTACAGGCTGCCTGAGGAGAGTAGCTTTCAAGGGCCCAAAAGGGTACACATGGGCTTTCTGTCTCACTGCCTAGCACCAGCGGAGACACCATGATTCTGATCCAGAAGCTGATTTGGCAACTCCAGAGCCAAGGAGTGATCCGCAGGACCCGCTTACCCTCTGGTAGCTCTGTATAGGCACTTAAGTCTAATGGAGAGTGGAGACTAACAGTAGACTCAGTGGTCTGAGTGAAGTCACACCATCTCCAAGTGCTGCCATACCAGACATGCTGGAGCGTCAATAAGAGCTGGAATCAAAGACAGCCAAGTGGTTCCACAATTGGCATTGCTAATTCATTTTTCTCAATCCCTTTGGCAGCAGAGCGTAGGCCACGGTTCATTTGCACGTGGAGAGGTGTCAGGTACACTTGGAACTGACTGTCCCATGGTTGAAAAATAGTCCTGCTGGGGGTACAGGGGTGGGGGATGTGAGGTGTGGTGGGATGAGAGAGCATCTTTGTGGTCCTTAATTGCTGGCTTAGTTGTGGGTACAAGCCATAACAGGCTTTTATTAAGGACAGCTAGGCCAATTCAGCTAATCTGTGCCTCATCTCTAAACTAAGCTATTAAGGAAAATTTAGGTAATGAAGGTCTTATGATGCATGTTGTACTCTCTTGAACTGCCCAAGCAGGGATAAACACTGTATAGGCTGGCTTTATCAGCCTGGACAGTTTATCTTCAGAGCTAATTTCAAATGAAACCAGCATCGTCTTTAACTCAAAAGCTGGTTAGTACTTCGTTTAAGCACTCAAGAGTTTCATCCACTGGTGCAGCAGCTGCTGCACTTAGGATCAAAGAACTTGCTAGTGGTATGCTTCTTTAGATCAGTAGCTTAATATAATAATGCACTTTAAAATAAATTATAGAACTGTGCAGTACTGGCTGTTTTTTCTCTATTCTGTTTATGCTGAGGATTTTTCACAAGTGTTTTTTTGGTAATTTCAGCCTAGAAGAAGACTCTCAGTGGTGAGAGACAGTGGTAGCTGCATTCCCACAGAAACTTTGAGAAGCTGTAAACAGGCTACTGTGGTGCCTTTTTTACCTTAAAAACCAAAGAGTGTGTTGGAAATAGGGAGTTGGAAAGAAGTAGTGAGGATGCTTCCTGTCATGAAGGATGATTTTTTTTTTTTAACGTCCTGATCTGACTTGTATGGTTTTGTTTCTTCGGGAAGTAGACTTTGCTCAACTGAAGAATGTAGAATTTGTACTCTTGTTGTCTGCATTTTCCAAAGTGTTGTGGTTTGGCACATGGCTCATCTGTTTTTCGTGATTCTGTGTTGGTCTTTGCTACTGTCTAAGGTGAGCTATATCTAAGGTGAGGAGTAGCAGCACAGATGAGACCATGGGGAAACTAAACATGACTAGGAATTTCTTCTTAAATAAAATTAAGTTGCTGTGTCTCCTGAGATTCTCAGGTTCTTCAGTTGAAGTAAAACATTGCTATACTTAGGGGCATACCTGTTGAGAGATACTGTTTTTGCTTTTGACCACCTATTCAAAGTAAGGATGTGTATTGGAATTTTGTATTATCAGTGTTGTTCTGAGATGGCTTACTTTTATTGTTTGTGGGTTTTCCATTTCTTTTTTGCTTTCCTAATCATGCATTTGAGTCCCCTGGTTGACAATGACCAAATTTGAAAGCTGGGTAGATAAAAAAACAAGTCGTGATTGATTTTCTGGAGGGGAAAAGGAGTATGCAGTGTTCCAATTAAATTTTCTTATTTAGTGCTCAGTGTGATTAACCTGTGTGCTGTTTTTCCTCAGAACAGGAAGGTGAGGAGGATATGGGAAGAGCTGGGGTTACTGTGGAAAGCACCATGTGCCTGTTAGGGAGGCAGAGCTGACACAGACTTGGAAAGCTATGTACCTCTGAAGTGAATTAAAAAAGGGAAGTAAAATTGCTTTTATTTCTCTTTTCTGAGGTTTTGGGTTTTTTTGGTTTGTTTTTTGTTTCTTTATTTGGTTTGTTTTTTCTATTGTTTTGTTTTTCGGGCTTTTTTTTGGAGGAGGAGGGGTGTGAGGTGGTGACACTTACTTGTATGTGAATGGAAAACAGCATAACTAAAAGGAAGAGTCAGCTTTTTTCTTAAGGTTTTGAGTTTTCTTTGTATATTGAACTGCTGCTGTTCTGATGTGGGAAGTAGTATCTAATAATCATACAATGTTAATGGCTTGGAAGGGACATTAAAAATCATCTAGACCCAAGGCCCCACCCCAACCAGGGCAGGGACACCTCCCAGTAGACCAGGTTGCTCAAGGCAGCTTTTTCCATCCCTGAACACTGCCAGGGTTGGGCTATCCACAACTCTGAGAAGACAGTTCTGTTTCTTCTACAACCTATATGGGAAAACATTTCTGTTTCATATGTAAACCTACAAGGGGATGGATTGCTTCTTGTAGTTCCAGTGAATCTGTGCAAGAATTACGACTGTAATTCTTTGGTTCTGCAAATGTTTGCTCTTCTTTTGCTGACATATTGGCACCAGAATGCTTGGAAAAACCTCTAGACCTGATGAGCTTGTTGAAACTGCTAGAGGTAGATGCCATGGCTTGAATGCAAGTTCTTGTTGGGCCCCTCTCTTGGCAAGGAGGTTGTGTGTTGAAAGAGAAAAGGAACTTAGTTTTTCTTGGCAGACCATATGTTACTTAGCAGCATGGACCAGGATGAGTCAACATAGGATTAGGTGATAGGCATGTCTGATCTTCCGCCTCCTGTCTTGTTAAGTACATCTCCTATAGCGTGCCTAACCATAACGACTTTTTTGAAATCTTCCTGGCTATTGCAGGTCGTATGGCTTTCTCTTTCTGTGTGACACCAGCACAGGAGGCAGAGATAAGATCACAGTTGCTGGTGACAGGCTGGCAGGAATACAGCCCAGCAGACCATGCCTGTCTAGTGGGTAGTAATTTTAATGCAATTAAATTAATAGAACTGTTTTTTAATGTGTTAGCAGAAACAGTATTATATTAGAGGGAAAAGAAGTGATGGATCACCACACTCATTTTGAAAAGGGAGCAAAACTGTGCAACTACAGACTTGAGAATATCTCACAGGTGGATAAATGCTGCTGTGATGTGTGTTCTGATTAGAGCCTGGATATGTCCAAGATCTGTGTGCCATAGTTGGTCAAGGGTCTGTTTAAATGGTCAGAAATGCAAAAATTTGTGTGCGACTGCTAAAAATTCCTTCTGCTTTTCTAAGCCCTCTCAGGTTCAAAAATCCTTTTCAGCTAAGTCAATAGTAAGTAAATATCACAGACCTGTGGACTTATGCCCAAACACAAAGTGCTAAAAGCAAAGTTTTCTTATCACACAAGTATGAGACTTGCCTGTCATCTTATTCTGGAGTAAGGAAGTAATGCTGTTACCACATGGTAAGGCAAGATAATCTAATACCTTAGTAGCAATGGTATTTTTTATTATGATGCAGTGAGTGTATCATGTTTTTATTCCAGTTCTCTTACACATTAACTTTTCAGTAGAGTGGTATATAAACTTCTGCAAACCAGTGTTTGGTTGTGCAGCACTGCTTTGATTTCCTTGCATCCCCAGAAGTCAGCATGACATACACTCTTGCTCTCCAGAAATCCTCTTTTTGGAGGGTGTACGAGGACTGTCTGTCAGCCAGAGAGGAGGTTTGTGGAAAACCGGTTTCTGAAGATAATAATTTGTGTGTTTGTCACCTCTTGGCAGTACTGGTTCTTCTAAGAAGTGTAATATTGGGGAGGTAAGTAGGAATAAATGTCTGTAACTAGTCGTAAGTGACCAGAGGAAATAACAAATATTCCTATTAGCTTTAGATGAGCAAAGTGTGAGGCTTTTATTTTCACCAAGAAATAATGGACTAAGATGAAGATGTTTTATCTTGGTTATCTCCCTTAGGACTGTTGTTACCAAATCCAGTGCAGCAGCTACTTAAACTTCGTGACTTCATGTCTGTGATGTCTGTGTCATGGGGGGTTTTTTGTCTTTTTTTTCCTGTGTTTTGCTTTGTTTAGTTTTTTATTGTCTTTGTGGGGTTTGGTTTGGTTTGGTTTGGTTTGGTTTGGTTTGGTTTGGTTTGGTTTGTGGGTTTTTTGCTTTTTTGTTTTTGGTTGTTGCTGTTTTTTCCTTTTCTGCAAACTTAAGTTTCCAGGGCTGGACAATATTTAATATTTTCTCTTCTTTTGTTTTTTTAGCAGTATGATAGTTTACGGTTAAATGGCTACTCTAAGATACTGTGGCAAAACCTGAGCTTGCCACTGGAAATACGGTGGTGAAGTAGAATTACCAGTTGTGGGGTTGGTAAATCCACCTCTTTTTGGGTGAGAATCATGGTTTAACCCCAGCTAACAGCCAAGCCCCACTCAGCCTCTCACTTGCTCCCCCAGCAGTGGGGTTGGGGAGTGAATCAGGAGGGTGAAAGGTAGAGAACTTGTAGGTAGAAATAAAGACAGTTTGGTAGGGAAAGCAAAAGCTGTGCACAGAAGCAAAGCAAACCAATGAAATAATTCAGTGCTTCCCATGGGCAGGTAGATGTTCAGCCATCTCCAGGAGAGCAGAGCCCCATTATGTACAATAGTGACTTGGGAAGACAAATGCCATCACTCCATACATTCCTCTGCTTTCTTTTTCTTCCCCCCACTTTACATACTGAACATGATGCCACATAGTCTGGAATGTCCCTTTGGTCAGTGTGGGTTACCTGTCCTAGCTGTGTCTACTGCCAACCTCCCAAGCATCCCCAGCTTCCTCCCCAGAATGGAGTACAAAAAGCAGAAAGGGCCTTGGCTCTGTATAAGCCCTGCTCAGCAATAACAAAAACATCTCTGTATTATTAACCCTGTGTTCAACAAAATTCTGAAACACAGCCTCATACCAGCCACTGTGAAGAAGGGTTACTCTACCCCAGCCGAAACCAGGACAGTGAGGCATCTTACACAGATCTTCAAGGTTCCTCTAGCTCACTTGGCTAGAAGTAGCTGAAGAAACATGCAAAAACTGAAGTATTCCACATTTTCTACAAAACCCTTCTACTTTAATTTGAGGAAACAGTAATTCATTGCAAAAACAGATATAAATAATGACTGTGAAAAAGTTATACATAATATGGGATGTGAAGCTTAAGTACTTTCTGACTTTTTTGATAAACTGTAGCATAATTGAGTACTGTATGAAGTACAGATTTTTTACACTTCCCAGTAAGAAAAGTATTTTGAAAAATAATTCTGTTAACTGCATTTAGGGAGAATGGTGATGTTTGAAATTTAATCTAAATATAGTATTATTGTTTATAGATGATAGAGAAGTAATCTTACAATGTTACTTATTATGTTCCTTGTCAAGAAAAGTGTGAAAAGCTTAGGAACTAAACTTCTAAACTTTGGAGACAAAGGAGTTTACCTAAATTTAAGTGTGTGATTTGGACCAGAGGAAGAACTTTAAGGTAAGACTTGGTGATTTAAGCGTATGTTGTGGTGCCTCTGGGCGTGGCTTGCGACCAGGCCCGGCCCTGCCGGGCCAGGACCGCCGGTTTCTTTCCCTGCCCCCGCGCAGCAGCTGGGATGGCACAGCCCGGCTGGCAGGGGCCGTTCCCGCCCAGGGGAACAGCTCATTGGTTCCCATGCTGGGTGCAGACAGCCAACTCGCTGGCCGGCGCCCCGTCAATCATTGTGGTTCTCCGCAGTGATTGGCTCTCCCGGCTGCCCTCCCCTTGCCCCCCATCTTATAACACGCCCTGAGCTCCATTTTGGCTGTCTTCTCCGCACCATGATCCAGTATTAAAATCCTGCTGGCAATAAGCGGAAAAGAACCCTTTCTTGTCTCTTTACTTCCCTGCATAAATTAAACTGCTGTATGTGAGCTAAGCCTAGATCTGAGGGAGTCTCGATGCACGGCTCGCCTCTGATCGGAGACTAGATAAGGCCTGAGTCGCGTTATTTAGGAAAATGGGACTGATGCAAGAGACTCCGAGTTACTCACGCTCTCTACCCGCGGCAAGCGTGTTACTAAAGAATGTTTAAATCTGTGCCATGTCTGAGTGGAGAATCTTAGCAGAAAAAAATGTGCAGCTCTGGGAAATCCATTTAAACATGTCTGCCTGTATAGTTGTACTTGACACCACTGAAGTAGCTGACTCTGTTACGGTGTTGTGGTCTCCTGAACTCAAGCAAAGTCTCCTTAAAACTATGGGAAAGAGGTGTTCAGTAGCAGCTCACTGTCTGTCTTTTAATGTAATTTGGATTAAAGAGCCGTGTATGGTTATAGCTGTGGAGAATATGGGGTAGCTCATGGCCATTGCCTTCTAGAAGATGGAATGCTTGGTTTGATGCTTTAATGAAGTGCTGTGTCTTCTGCTCAATGTGAACTATGTAATTTCAAGTCATGCTGAGTTGAAAGAATGGCTGAAGTTGTATCGTTAAGCTTAAGAGTGAACATGTTTCTCAGCAATGACACCAAAGGAGTCTTAAGGTCCAAGTGAAAAAAGAAACAACCTAAAAAATGATGGTAGGCTGTTTAGAAGTCCATTTTACTGACTTGAATAGTGGGATTTTTAGCTGCTGAATTAAGTTATGTATTTGGAGTGGAAGTGCAAACTAAATGCAGATTTTCCCAGCTTTATCCTTTTATGTGAACTGGAAACAGAAGTATAGAGTCATGCCAATGTTATAAATCAGATCGCAGGCAGGAGGGTCTTCCTGAAAATCATTCTCTGTATTTATTCTCTCCTGCAGTTCAGAGTTCCACAGTGGAAGACTCCTCCTAACTGCTTTCTGAATTAGTGCTTGCGAGTTTGTACACTGGAGCAGTGAAAAATAGTAATTGTAGTTTTAAATAGCAATGTGTGTGAGTGAAGAGGACGATGTTCATCTCTCTAAGGGAAAGTAGGCAAATAGTTACTGGATAGACGTACAGCTAAGTGTCCACAGTGCCTTACTGTGGGGGTTTCATGCTGAATCAGCCAGGAAGTTCAGCTTACAAGTGTGTCATCTCAGGGAGCTGTGCATGGCCACAACTGAAGGAGTGGTAGAAAAAGCTCAGGGGCACAAGGACTAGAGATTGCATAGTAGAAGTGGCTTATGTGCTTTCTCTGAATAGTTGAAGAGTTGCAGCCATGAGATGTAGTTTGTGGTGCTGTATTAGCTAGTTTCTCTACAAAAAAAAGCTTGTCTTGGCCTATGGGATTTGTACAGTTGCCTTGAATTCCTGTTAGTGTTTCTGTGTGCGTGTGTGTGTCCTTCCAGTGGAGCAGAGGAAGGAAGTCACCTGACATCCCTAAAAGAGCTGACATCCAGCATGGTTTGTATTTTGGCTTTGTTTTGGTGGTTTCTTTTTGTTTTATAAACCGAAATAATGGTTGTTTGTTGTTTGTGGAAGTCATCTCGTGCTAGGAGGACAGGTAGAGTACAGGAACGGGAACCTGAGGTTAAATCTTTTGATGGCAACCAAAGATACAGAGCTTGCCTTTACAGCTGTCTCTGAAACATGCTCCTCTTGTCCTTGACTGAAAGATTTTTGTCTGGTCTTTTGTCTTTTTTTTAGGTGTGGTCTTTGCTGTAGGGGAAAGAAAGCAGTTTTATGCTGGGAAGGTAAACTGTATTAGTTTTGTGGGTTTTATCTTTGTAGATTATACCATAGCACTTGGTCTCTTTAGTTTGTGTATATGAGGTCTGGTAGTTACTGAACTTAGATTTTAATAATTGCAGAAATTGGCCTAGGCGGTATCTTTCTAACATTAAACAATACTTACTCTTTTATAAGCGTTTGCGTGGTCTGAAGAAGTAATTTAAAAATCCACGTGAGATTTCAAAAAATTCTGCAGCAGCTTCCCCAATTTGATAAAAGCTTTCTACTGTATAGTGTTTGTGGGCTATAGTGAAGGTGGATAAGGATACCAGCAACAGACAGAGATCAGCTATCACCTCGTTTCCTGGCAGCCTGGAGTAATAGTCTGTTTTATACTTCTCTTTCCTTAATTAAAAAAAGTTCTCTACACTTCATGTAATGTGTTTGGCTTTTCTGTTTTCTGTGTCTGGGTGCTGACGGAAGGAAGAAGCATGCAGAGGGAGGTTCAGTGCTTTAGATTGGACCATCGTGTGGTCATGTGGGATTTCCTTTGGCACAGCCTGAGTCATGACAGCCAGAAACCGTTGCTGTGGTGTGGGCTTGCTGCAGAGGAGCCAGTGCTCTGATTGCCCATGAGTACTCAGGGGAGGAGGAGGACGAGGAGGAGGGACTCTGTGTGCATGAACAGTTGCCTAGAGGCACTGACATACTGTAAATTTATGTTTCTGGTAAAGTGACCCTTTGGGCAGGAGTGACAAATCTGTTAATAACCATTCAATTATCCTGTCCTTGTTATTACATGCCAGCTAGAACTTTCAAACGCTATATATTTCCCATGATGTCAGTAAGCTGTGTGGAGAGTGTGCATGCTGGGACATGGAACTACACATGTCTGACAACATGTAAGTAAATGTTACAACTTCTATATGGCAAACACATGCTGCTTTCAGTGCACCTGTTTGGTGTCTCTCTTCTGGATCCTGCAGCTGACCTGCAGTGTGTGAAGAAATACCATGCTCCACTTGGGGATGGACTGGATGAAAGAACTGAAGTTGGGGAAGTCTTGACTTGAAGAAGCAATGCTCTTTTCCATGAAGAGGGAAAGCTGTAGACTCTTACGGACACATGTCACATTACCAAAACTTAAGGAGGACACTAATAGGTTAACTATTACTTTCTGTTAATGAAATTTTTGTGTTACTTGTAGGGTTTTCCTTTTTTTTTTTTTTTTTTTTTTTGTAAGAATAATAACTTCAAATGAGAATATGTTTGCCTGTAAGTAGTCTGGAAAGAGCTAACACTAGCTTACTGGCTGGTTAAGTCAAGATCTGATTCTGCTTAGTGTAATTTAATGTGACGTTGTATTTCTGTGTTAGGTGTTTGTCTGGCTTTCTTTTCTGCTGGAAAGAACAAACTCTCTAGAACACATGTATAAATCAGTTAATAATTAGTTAATGTTATATTAGTAATGAAATTAACTTCCTGCAACCTTGAGACAATGGTATTCTGTTAATGAAAACACATAAATTTCTGTGTAGAAGAGATGGAATCTGATTTTGCACAGCGGGAGCAAGCTGTGCTCTGGACAAAAGTAATTGCTTTAATCCCGTATTACAGTCACTTTTAACTCTAGATAATGTTGACTTCTGTAGGTCTCTTCTGTTACTGCAGTTAGTACTGCTGATGGATCAGAAAATACAGAGACTTTGAAGTTCTGAAGTGAGAACCACTTTATCAACAACAATAGGGTTGTTGGAATTACTGGTACTGCAGCAAGATCTTCTTTTAAAGGAAATGAGCAGTTAAGAAAAATCACTTCAATTGCTTTTCACTATAAAGTACAACCTTGTGGTGCTAAGTATGCAGCAACTGCTGTTGTGTTTTTTACAAATGAGTAACCAGCTGTATAGTCAAGAGGATATTTAACCTGAGGAAGACGGGAAGGTTAAAACCCAAGTTGCTCATGGTAATGCCTCTTTCATCTATTTTTTTATTAGTTATAGGCAAAACTGGCCTTTATAGGCAAATTATTTTTAATATGAGGTAAACCTGTTCTGTTCCCCAGCTTGAGGTCATCTCTGGAAACTATTAGTATCAGCGGTTGCAAAGTAGTGTGTCTTAAATGAGGCTTATTTAGGATTGTTGATTATATTGTAATTGATAAGCATTCTGAAACAAAATATTCCTCTAGGGGAGCTGTAATTTGCTTTTGTCTAGATAAGTCTATATTAAGTGCATGGTGAACCATAATTAGGGTTTTTCTGTGTAGCTTTAAATATCTATGGAAGCAGTAAGTATCAAGCATCTTTGTATGTAATTGCTTAGTAAAGTTCAGGACAACACAATGTGCTCCTTGTCTTAGCTGTCTATACTTAACTCTTTTTCCTTTACTGTGAAGTAGACTCCACTGTGTCTATTTCTTATGTTGATTCCAGACTGTCTTGTAATTTGTAATTGCATCTCGACTTTCACTGTGTCTTTATGTTTGATCCATCCTGGTATGTGTGAGGTATGTGTAATTAAAAATGGTCAGGTTCTACCTCACCAGTCATGTCATGCACACTGAAATATGGGAATGAAGGTTGGAAGGTTAGATGAGACTGCTAAATAGACCTACCATTGTGAGACAGGAAGAAGCATGATACTCCAGCTGCAAAAAGAGCTGTGTTGTCTGGTGTTTTTAAATGGATCTTCAGCTCTGTTTTTTTTCCTCTTCATGTAACTTTTATTTTATTTGGTAGGTTGTGCTGACTCAAGCGAGGGCAAAAAGTATCTTGGCTTCTTAGACACTAACATCCTCTCTTTTGAAGTGATAGCATATTGTTTGCAGCAAACTGTCTAGTGATCCTTTGACTAGACTGAGCTGAAGTTTCTGTGAAGTCATGAAAATTAAACTTGATGAGAGGTAGCCAGTTCTGAACTAGAACAGATGATAAGTCATTGGCTGTGAAATAATAACCTTGCCAAGCTTTTTGATTTGACTTGCAGCGTGGCTAGTGACTTTCAAGTTCCTCATGCTTTGACTGCCTACAAGTGAGTTAAGAGAATAAACACTTGTTCTGTTTCTGCTGCTCTACCTTCAGTTAGTGTCTGAAAGTACCCTCAGTTTGTGTCTCTGAAATCTTTTATTGTGTCTTTACCTCTTGTACTGAATGCAAAATAGTAACTGAATAGTCTTACTTGGAAGCTGATAGAAGTTTGCTAAAGGTTTATTTTTAAGCCGTGTGACTGAAAGTAGGAAAGCCTTCACCAATTTTGTCTTTCAGCAATGGTGTCTCATCCATGTTTGTGTCCAGTGTCCTGAAAAAATACAGATATATGTCTGGTTAGAGTGTTGAAAGAATTAGGACTAGAAAGATGCAGTAAAGAGCATCCTAAAATTCCTTTTTATTTCAATGGGTTTTTATGCAATTCCTGTGAAAGGACTGAATGATGATACTGAAGTTTCTACAAAAACTGAGCTTGACACAAAGCTCTTTCAATACTTAGAGGTTTATCTGCTGCAAGAATAGTTAAGTTGGTTGAATAATCTTTCATATGGCTAGGGAGGACAAAGTTACAGTGTTTTCCCTTGTGTAGCATCTATTTTGAGAAGAACGCTTATGTAGTCTCTCTACCTTCTCAGGTTCCTTAGTTGCCTTCACATTCTTCTCAAGTCTCTCTTCTTACAATATGAAAAGGAAGATGTACCCAGACAAGGTGCATCTGTTTGTATTTGCCTTTCAGTTTAGAATTGCTTGGCGATCAGTTTTGTCTAACAAAGTTGGCCAAGAATAGAGACATATGCAATACTTATAGAGATTTTCAATGAGGAGTGTACTTTGATGCAAATGTACTGGATGTTGAACTCCTGGCTGATTATGTGGTTTGTTTGTTCTGTCACATTTTGGTTTGTATTCTTCTGGTACCGCTTTCAAACAAATAGAGAATACACAACACTCCTCTGATCTTGGGGATGAAAGATGAGGTGTGTGTGTGTGTGAGACGTACAGGAAAGGTGATCAACTAGGAAGATCAAAACTTTATTGCAGCAGTGAAGCTCTATGCTACTGCCCTGTTCCTCTGTCTCTTAAAAGTACTTTGTGAGCAAAAACAACTGGAGGTCAAATAGCAAGAAGGTGCCAGTATAAACAGTAAGGAAAACTGTCTTGGTATTTAGCCAACTTTAACTGAAACTGTATTCTTTCTTTTATGTGCAGCCTGTTGGATATGAATCTGAGCATGAATAACTGTTGACAGCAGCCATTTGTATGTCAATTAGAGTAAAGTAGTACTGATGCTTTTCTTGGTGATTTCCACTTTTGAGTCATGAGGGAGAGCTGTCATTTAAAACAGTAAAAGCTCATCCAGTTGTTCAGAGTAAGTGAGACTGATGTCAGTTTACTAAAGTGTGACTGCCTTGTGCCCCATCTTTACAAGTAGGTTCAGAAAAACATCAATCTTGTGCCTGCCTCTGATATGCAACCAGCCTGACTGACAACATCTGACAACTACAATTCCTTTGGTTGAGTTTTTTTCTCAGTCCTGCCCTGGTTTATACAGTATTGCTGTTTAAGAATTATCTGGCTTCTGTACAGCTGAAGGCAGAGTAGGAATTGTCCGCTTGTTATAGCATGTTGATTAGCTGCAGTTACAGCAGTTGTTTCCATTGCAAATGTCTATACTTTGTAAGAAATGGAGGGTAGAGTTTTAAGACTCAATTTTCCTGTATCTTCTGGGAATTTTTGGGTGGCAAGTTGCATCAAAAGGCCACTGCTTTCTATACTGTAGTGGAGAAACCTTTGTTCTTGTGCTTAATGACATCTGATTTTTGAGCTTAATTGATACTGAAGTTTGTTTGAATTTCTAATTGTTCATCAGCTCTTTAGTTAACCTATCTTGTAGCAAAAGTGGGCTTAACCTTACCAATTCCTAATTTCTTCTTGATGTGTGGGTGTGTTTTTACGGTTGTGATATTTGGTGTCGTGTTTGTTTTGGTTTTGTGATTTTGTTTTACTTTGTTTTTTTTGTTAAAGCATGAC
Source organism: Climacteris rufus (assembly GCA_013398175.1). Taxonomy (NCBI): domain Eukaryota; kingdom Metazoa; phylum Chordata; class Aves; order Passeriformes; family Climacteridae; genus Climacteris; species Climacteris rufus. The sequence continues at coordinate 56,976 of VZRZ01005518.1, read as the reverse complement.
CCCCAACCAAGTCACCTGCATTAGTAAATGTCTTGAATGTGGCATGTTCTATTTTGATGAGATTGATTAAGTAAGTCTGAATTACCAAACTTGATCTTTGGCTTCTGACTGCTGAACTTCTTCATCTGCAGTGGAAAACATTTAGGAAAACAGAGCTCCTCCAAAACCACTGTCTGTCCACTCAGCTCTCTGGAAAAACACCAGGATTTTAAGCAAATAACCTTGAGAACAATTTTTAAAAAGCAGTAGAGTTATGTTTGTAATTTAAACTGATAAGCTTGAAATTAATGTGTAAGCACAAAAATACGTGCATTTTTTTCTCTTAGAGAAATTAATTCTGCTTTTTACTTTTCATGTGAATATTGGTTGTACCCTTGTCTCGGTTTTGAAAGACAGGTGTCTGTTAAGAGAGGTTGAACCCTCCCTTAAGACAGAGAACGTGATTTTTTCCCCTCCCTCCGAATTATTTAATTTTGAAATCAAGGGCTTTCAGGCAAAGATACGGGAAAAGGAATTACAGTTCTTTACTAATATTTATGAACAAGTAATAACAACAATAATAACCATAAATAGAACTAGGAATTAATAAAAATAACTTTCCCGTTAATTGGTGTAGTCACGATAGAAAGAAAAACAAACAGCAGGAGGCGCCGCTGAACTCCGCTGGGCAGGGCGGTTGCGGTGACTCCCGAACGGCTGCAGGTGGTGCTGTGATGCAGGGTCAGGTCAGCCCCAGGCAGCTCACCGGAGAAGCGAAGAGAGTAGCCAGGCACCTCAGGGCAGCAACGGCAGAGCGGCAGGACAGGAGCCAGTCCTCTTCCCTCTTTTCCCTGACCAGCTGCCGAATGGCAAGGACTTCTACAGTTACAATCAACTCTGGGGTCCCAGGCAGCGAAGGGATAGGCGGCAGAGGACAGCTGAATTCTCCAGCAAAACACCGCAGCCTCCCACGGCAAGGGAGGGGGAGGGCAGCAGGCAGCAGAGGGGGAAGCAGACAGCAAAAGGGGCAGCCGAGCTCTCTCAGTAACTGCTGCGAGAAAACGCAGCCCGGGAAAACGTGCTCCCTCCCGGTAATGAAAAAGGTCAAATTAGAAGCTCACCCTCACTCGGAGAACGAAAACAGGACACAGCTGAGTCTTCCTCCGGTTGCAGCCCCCAAAGCCCAGAGAGCAGCCTCTCCTTTTCTCCTTGCCGGACGAGAGAGAGTGAGTCCCCCTTCTCCTCCCGGCCGGCTCGGCTCTCCCCTTCCCTGTCCCCACCCAAGCCTACTTCTTTTGTTTTTCACAAAGGAGCTGATGGCCTTAATTGTCCGCCTATTTGTTACCTGGTGACAGTGATGGGAGAACATTCTAAGACAACCCCCCAACCTCTGACAACCCTGTAGAATAAAACTTACGCATTACCATTCCATTCTTGCTGCCTCAAGGCTATTTCTGTCTCTGGCAAGGGGAAATAATTTTCCTGTTTTCTAACAGCTTCATTATCTCCTTCCCCTTTGAACTGAGTGTTTTTTATGTGTTTCTGTTCCTAGGCTATTAATTGTTAATACCAATATCTTGTGTCAAAGTGACAAAGCATGTCTATGTGACAGAGATGAAGAGTTGGGAATATCTTTTCTTCCCTCCACTCCTCCAAGTTGTTTCTCTGCCAAGACAACATTGAAATTGTGTTTCTCTCCTATATTTTGTTTTGTTGTGGTTTGTTTTTTTTTGACAATAAACATTAAAAAGTAGCTTAACTTCCAGGGTACTTTTCTGCTGGTTTGTAGAGTAGACTGCTCTTTTCTATAAGAAATTGCTGTCAAGTCTATTGAAGTGGTAGCTAAAAAGTTTCGATTATTTTAAACTCTTTGTAATGGAAAGTATTCTCAGTTCTGCAAAATATTAGGAAATGACAAGCATCTTGTATTTTGAGATGAATTCTAAATTTTATTAGGCTCATCAAAATACTAATTCTTTACATCGATACTTTATTATTAGGTTTTGGCTCCTGCTGTAATGCTGGGAATTGCTTTGTCTCTTAATACCTGGAAAATATGCAGTCCTAAGTAGTGTTTTCTCATGACACTGCCCATTTAAGCAGCAGTTGAATTTTGTCCTTCTGTGACACAGTCATCTGATTGTTAGTATACAGAAAAGTTGTCCATAACAGATTATGTTTCATAAGTTCTCAGAATTGCTTTTCTTTTTTTAGTTCATGCAGGTACTGTCTGAAGTTTGTAGATGTGTGTAGGTGTGTTACCCTACTTCTCTTAACTGGAGATGAGTCAAACCCAGTTTTCGTAGCTGAATGTATTTAGCTTGTGATACTGCTCAGTCCAAAAAAACTTTGATAATTTAAGAGCTGAGTTGCACTGTTGTTCATCTCCATTATTCTTTTTTTTTTGTGAAATAGTAATTTCTGATATTTGATGTTTTAGTGTGTTGTCCACAAAAATCAGATTTGTTAACTGATGTGCAACAAGCCAATAATTACACACTCAAGAGAGACACTGATTATTTATTTATTTCAGAGTTACACAAGCCTGGGTGCTCAGTGGCATTCCACAGATCAAGCATGCCCCTCCAGACTTGCCATGCCATCATTTACACACAAACTTAAGTGTTAGCAACTTCCCAAGTACAGCCCCTCTATTATGTTTGGTTAGTAATTTTCATACAAGCTACGTAATCAGAGCTAACTTCTGTGCATGCTCAGGGGAAAGTCTTCACCTGGGCAAGGATCTTTTTGACTTGTAGGTGTGATTTTAATATTCTAATGAAGATAGGTCAGCTATAGGATACATGGACCTTGAGTCTTTTGCCAAGCTGGCAACATATGTATACACCAAAAGCTTGGTAGTTCCAGGATTCCCTGAGTAAGGCATGTTGACTATTGCGAGTTCTAATGACCTAACAATTTCTTGATTTACTTAATCTTTAGAGGTTGTTAGCTCTAGTATGCCCGTAACTAAGGGAGGCTAGCTGCTATCTGTTCCATTTTTTTCAACTCTGCTCAAATTCTTACTTAAATTTAAGTTTTGTAGATTTGCTTTGTTTTGTTTGGTGGTAGGTTTCTGGGTTTGTTTTTTTCACTTGAGATTGGTGCATATTAACGAGTTTACGGTGACTGAGGTCTTTCTGTTACTTGTTACTTGCTAAGGCTAAGGTGAAACAAGTACAAAGTTTCATAACAGAAAAGGGAGAGGAAGTGTATTTACTTTCATTTTTCAATATATATTTATATTCTGTTCTGTTTGGTAATAAAATTGTGTGGTAGCTGCTGGCTTAGAGAAGCCATTTGGAAACTGGTTTCCTTGTTGAAATGAAGACCATATGGAAGGTCTTTCTTTTGTTGTCTCAGTCATATTACAAGCATGGTAGGTGAAAGGTTTGTTATCCTTTCTTTTAAGTTCAGAAATTTTAGATTTCTCAGTGAAGCCTTTTTGTCTTTATGTAGAATTCACTCACTGATTTCCAAACTGGTAACTGAGCTTCCCATGGGCTGCTGCAGGCATTGAGTAGGCAGGGTGGCATGCCTGAGGCCGAAGACTTGGTTTACTGTGCAACATTTTTGCCTAGCATTGCTTTCTTTTTTGAGAAGGATGGTGGGGGGCCGAATTATAGAAGGCAGAAGAGTAAAAAAGTGATTAGATGTACCCATACTTGACTAGTGTGGCTAGTGTGACACCCAAAGTGTCTTGAAGTGCATGTGCTTGCTAAACGCGTTACTGTCTTCATAGATTCCCATGCCTTGCAATGTCCTGATATGTGGGCTTTAAAGGAGGATGTTACTGTTAAGTTATGGTTTTTCAGGTCATCTTAAGACTGTCATCTTTTCAGCACTGACAAAATAAAGCTGTGACAGGACAGGTGATGTGGTATAGAAGTAGTATTAAATTCTGGGTAGTATTTTTTCATGATTATTTTATGTGGTCTCATTTGTCCATTGAATTAATATGGACTCTTATACTTGTTATGTTTATATTTTTGGGATAACAGTTTCAGTGGGGCTTTTTTTTCCTTTGCCCAGTCAGTATGGACTCCAAATTGCAGCTGCTGTGTCTAAATACTATTGGACTTAGTTTTCTGAAGTTATGTTGTTATCACTGGGGAGATTCTAGATGCTTCATACCTTACTTGGTGGTCATATCTTGTCATAAATCTGGATCTTAAAGGACTAGTTCATATTGATCAAGCTGACCTCCTTCAGCTGACTTGGAAAAGAGCAGTGTTTAAACACTTACTTTGACAAAACAGCAAACTTAAACCAACAGTTTAGGAGCTGCAGGATGTAGTCTGAAATTTGCTTAGAGTTAAATAATTTATGATGAATGTGGAAGAAAGTTGTGTTCACATTTGGTTCTAGGATTTTTGTAACAAGCAAGGCAAGCAGTTATTTATTCTTTCTAGCAGTGCATTAGAACAAAAGTGTAGATACTGAGGGTCTCCCTTACACGCTGCTTTTGTGAGGCTTGAGGTGAAGTGTCTGCTGCGAATAGTTTCTGCTCTCATTGCTAAGTACATGAACTCTCTTCAGTTTTTCTGTATTCATACACTGTGTCCATTTATGTCTCTGACTTTCTTTGCTTTGCAAAACATCAGTATCTCTTAGTTATGTAAACTTGTTTTCAGGCCTGCTTTCATCTTGAAAAGGATGCATCATAAAAATTTAAAGAGATAATGCAATTATCAACCAAAAAAAAAGATTGTGCAATTCAAGAAACATAATTTTGAGACAGCTTTATTTTGTTGAATTTTGTGCTAATGATTTTCTGAAATCTGTGGAAAAGTCTGAGTCAGTTTTTGTTATGCCATCTAGTGGCAGTTTTGCTTATATTGATGTGTTTTAAATTCTTGACATGTATTCTGGAAAAAGTGCAATAAAAATCTGTGGATTGCAACATTAGCCAGCTTTGTACTGAGAGAGATAGTTGTTAAACTGTTTCTCTTGATACTGACTTGCATGTTCATATATTTCTTTTCCTGAACAGAATGTCTGAAAACAGTCTTTGTTGTCCTTCTTGTGAATTTAACTACAGTTCATATTTCCTGAAGATTTCTGCTGTATGTGTGTCCTATATGGTGGACAGAACACTGTTATGAGAAGGATTTACTGGAGCAGGACCTTTGTAACCTGCTTCAGGACAGACCTGAGTAGGGTCAAGGATATGAATGAAGGACTGCTTCCACAAGTCACTTCAGTCATGTAAATAGTGGAAATTATCTTTCTATGCTAACTGTGCTGAAGTATGGAGGTCACATTCAGTCTGGAAGGAACTTGTCATTGTCAGTGCCTGTCATTGGTTCTAAGTAAAAATATTTCCCTTGAATTAAGTACTCTGCTTTGCTGTAGACCAAAATGAGTAAGTACCTCTGGAAACTGTTGTGGCATTTTTGCTGTGTCAGCTGGAAGTTGCAGGGTTGAAATGAGCATTTGAAAGTGGAAACTTTACTAGGCTTTAATTAAATTCACAAGAATATGTCTGTCGATGTTTTTTGGGCTGCTTTTGTACTCTGAAGGACAGAGAAACTTTAACAATCTAGATTTTATTTTTTATATTGACATATATTATATGCATACCTATACACATTTGCATATTAAATACAACTTGAGGTCTTTAAGTTGCTGGGAATTTTACGTAACACTTCACTCAATTTTTTTGTTGAACAGGCTTAATTTACCAGTAGATTTTAACAGATTGATGGGGAAAAAAGTGAACATATTCTGAGTACTTTTTAAACCTTTTATATCTTGGTAGCAATATGATTGGTCCTAGAACTTGATCTGGGAGGAGCTATTCTAGGTACCTCAGTTGCAGTCCTTTTCTTTACAACTTAGGATGATGAAACCTTTTTGTTGTAATGGGCATGGAATGGAGAAGAAATGGCTATAGTTCTCTTCTAGTGCCTCCAGCTGTCTTCTATACATAGGGAATTTTGGAGTCTGTAGAGTCAACTGCAAACCTGTGTGAATCTGTGGAAATGGGGCCAAGGTATCAATTTGAATACTTTCTAATACTTATTTTGCATGCAGTGGGAGTAGGAAAGCATGGGGAACTTCAGAAAAAGGCTATGGATTGGCTTTTGGTTTGTTGTTTTTTTTTGTTTTTTTGTTTTTTTGTTTTTTTTTTTGGTGTGTTTTTTTGTTTGTTTTGTGGGGTTTTTGTTGTTGTTGTTTTTGGTTTTTTTGGTTTTTTGTTTTTTTTTTTAGCATAGAACACATCTTCAGTGATGTTGTTTTTAGCTCCCTTGAATCTCTCCAAAGGCTGTGACTATTCCCTATGCCTTAGTGTTTGGAGAAAAATACCAAGGTTGTACTTCATACTTTTAAATGTTTGGACAGCCATTTAACTGGTGTGAATGACAGGGATCAAAATTCAGAAGCCATCAGACAAAGGTGGCATTTACCTGGAGGCATTTGCGTAGACAATGCAGATTCTCTCTCTGTTTCTTCTTGTAGGTGCTGCACTTGTATGAAAGTTTGAAAGAGACCACAAGAGGTTCACATCACAGATATTTTTTGCATGTGAACTTCTGGTCATTACTGTTCTTTATTAAGTACCTGACGGTTAAAAGTACCTTGGCTTTTGCTTGTCAAGTTTGTTCTCTTAGGAGAAATGGAGTTGTGCTCAAAAAGCTGTAAGTGTGTTTTGTTTGTTTTTTCTGCTGAATTTCTTCTCTCGTCTCTGGAAGTGGCTCAAGAAGGTAAGCGGTCTGGAGAGAAGGAGTTTATTAAAAGACTGGTGACTTCTATCAGTATCTGGGGTGAGACATGGGTATTAGGGTTTCTGTTCAGGATATTCCTGTTGGTTTCTATTTAGCATTTTGTTCAGTTGTCCTCAGATCAGGAGGATCATTTAACTGTCTTTTTCCAAGCTGTTGTGAGTTCTACCTGTGCTTGGCACTGGTGAGGCCACACTTCAAATACTGTGTTCTGGTTTAGGCCCCTCATTCAAGGAAAGACAGTGACGTCCTGTAGCTTGTCCAAAGGAGTGCAGTGGAACTGGTAAAGGGTCTGAGGCACAGACCCTGTACAGAGGGGCTGAGGGAGCTGGGATTGTTGAGCCTGGAGAAAAGAAGACTCAGGAGACATCTTATGACTCTACAGCTAACTGAAAAGAGGTTGTATGGAGGTGGGGGTCAATCTCCTCCAGTATCTTCCTGGGATATGGTAAAAATCTGTTCCATCATGCTTCCAGTTTTTTTTTTTTTACGGAAAGAGCAGAGAGCACAGTTATAAGTAGGAAGTAGTTTCTGACTGAAGAGTGACTGAGTAAGGTAGCAGTCTTTGACTTGGAAAAGAGATGAGTTGGATGATACAAAAAAGGCTTTCAAAATTTGAAGTGTCAAGGAAAGAGCAAGACTTGGTTTTTAATATATAAAGCTAGGGATTGTTAAACAAAGTTAGTAGGAGCCAGGTTCAAGTAGAAGTCATTACTTTGCGCAAAATAGATGTCAGATTCATGAAATTCCTTACTAATGTTATAGCTCATGAATAAAACGAAGTCCACCTGGGATCAAGGAAACTGGGCTGGTATTTGGAGCAGAAGTCTGCTGAAAATCGCCAGATGGCCAAACTGTATTTAGGCCTGGAATTCCCAGAGTTGCCAAAGGCTGGGAGATATGAGGTGGAGAGGGATATGTGAGGGAGGGCTGTTTGCCCATTCATCTTTGCTACACACTTCTACAGACCAGTTTTGGAAACTGGATACAGAAATAAATTATCTTTGAGCTGAGCCATTCTGCTAATTTTTATATTTGTGTATTTCTTCTTTTATTTAAATTTAAAATTTGAACCTAGGTTGAAAGAGCTTTGAATCTAGGTGGAGAGGAACAATTTTTATATGTCTGGACTAAGTTCTTCACAGAACTGCTTTTAATGTGTGAGCTGGCCATATGCGCACACTATTTGTAATTCATCCTGGACCTCCTGCTTATACTCTGGCCAACCTGCATGTCAGGTATATGCACAGAACACTTTTTGTTTCATGTGTAGATATGCTGTTCCGCTGGTGCATCCTGAATATATCAGATGTGCTGCACAAACTCCTGAGGTATAAGTCTATATTGCCTGCTGTGATTTACGTGGTGGAATATGGGGAGTCTAAAAAGGAAAAGATCTTTGGTTTAATTTAACTGCAGTCTGATGTAGTAGGCCCATAGGAAATCTCTCTGTGTAATGATTTGCACTGAAAGCTTAACAAACATTCAGTAGGCTATGAATATTCTGATTATTACTCTGTGTTGCAGAATTAAGTGCTAGCTGGTAATGCTAAATTTTTGCTGTGTTACAAAACACATGCACATTAGATTTAAACTTTTTTTTTTTCCTGCAGGAAAACTTTGAAGATGCCTATGAAAACATCCCCGTGTAAGTAGAATTTTAAAAAATGCATATGTGTTTATTAAAGCTCTTTATACAGAAGTGAAATAATGTGTACACACTGTTCCAGAGAAACATAATTTTGTATTCACAGACTACATTCACATTTTCCAGAACAGTTAACGTCCTCAAGAGTTGAGAAGCAGAAGTGTTATTAGGTTGATATACGTGATGAAGTATTTGTCAACAAATGTGAAAATTGTAAAGAATTAAAAACAGTAAATTTAGTAACTTAATTACTTACTGACAGCTCTAGACGTTTTTGTGTGGTGAAAAAGTAGTTGCTTAAATTACTGAGATGACTTTGTATCACATGACTATCTAAGCAAGATTTTCAAATGGAGGTTGCTGTATCTCATAATGTACTGCTGCACAGATGTTTTCCCCTAATAAAGTGAGATACAGTCACTTCTCTGGCATTAGATTTCATGCTGAAGCAACACCTTTCTTAAACTGCGATGAAAACACATTATTCTGTTAGTAAATGGTTCTAGTTTTTCTCTAGGATTTTATTGCGTTTTTGTGCCATGAAGTGCATGAGAAGGGGACTTCATGTGATATCCTGAGATTGTGAAAACACTTCTAGACCCAGCAGTACTTTTGGACTGAACTTAATTGCCAAAACATCCACGGTCTTGCCAAATTATATTTTACAGTTTTGCCAGGCCCTCTATTTGTATCTTACCTGGAGTAGTAAGGTCTGATCTCTGTGTAGAACTGAGAAAAATTAAACAATGCTTCTTCATACTCAGAAGGAAACAAGAACCTGATATGTCCTTGTTAAGAATTCTACATGTTAATGATTGCTTTTTCTTCTTTGACTGCCTAGCAGTTGCTGCATGATCAGGTAACTTGTCTCTTTGCCCCCTGTTTCCCATGGGCCAGGGAAGAGGGTGACTCTGAACTATTTTAGGACAATCTTTATCCACCACTCCTTCCTTTTATGAGAAAATGGTTTTGTTGTCTTTTATTGATGTCTGAGCTGGGCATGATTGTTTATGTTTGGCATGCAGAGCTTTGATTCTTCTTCCTGAGTGTCTCTTCTCTGTTCATAGCTGTCTTACAAAGTCACTTTTTGTACCAGAAGTTAGAAGTTAGGCTAATGTTAGTTTACTCTGGCTGGCATTACTTCTATCTGTAATAAGCGTTATGTAGAAGAGTCAACGCAGCATGATGGAGAGAATATTAATGGGAAAAAGAACTGTATCTTTACTTAATGTCACTAGCTGATCATAGTGAATGAGCACATTCTTTTGTATCTGGGCAGGATTCTTCTCTGGATTAGACTCTCCTGTCTCAAATTCTTTAACAGGTATAGCTATTTTTAAAAAAATGTGCCTAATGAACTGAAAAAAAGTCTTCAAATGTTTTGTGGAAGTCTTCAATCTTACCTTTCTTGAAATGCTTTGATTGTAGTTTTCAGAGGATAGTAGTTTACCTGAGGCAAAGCCTTTCCAAATCTGATGCCATACTGGTTATTCCTGACTTTGTCTAGAACTAATGGTATTTTTTTCTGTTAATGATACAGTAAAAATTGTAAACATTTGGGAACATTACTGTACTGAAACAATGAATGGCCAGAGATTTAAGCTTCTGGGAAACTGTATTTATTTTTTTCATTTTGCTGTTGGTAACATTGGCTTTTAACATTTTTCCGTGTCAATGTTTTGATGTTTTGTTCTCTTTTATTTTGGTTAGGAAGGTGGCATTGTTAACAGCTCTCTGATATGCCTGGCATGGGTTTGAGTGCTTTTTTGAAGTTAGTTATATCGAACTGAATTTAACTACAATGTACCTTTTTTTATACAGAGTTGTGTCAACAAAGACTGATGTTTACTTTTGAGATCAGTTTTGGTTCAGATTCTGTCAGATCATCGTGTCAGTTTAGAGAATTGGGAAAGAATGTGTGACAACCAGACCTTTCTAGTATTTCATACACCACTCCGCAATTCTTTGTGTAAAATATGTATAGAGTAACACTGCTCTGTATTTTGCACCAGTAGATGCTAGAGAACAGTTTTGCTAATGCAACGTGACTGTAACTGGCTTTATTCATGAAGTTTTATTGCTTACCTATAGGTACCAGATTGTGCAGGTTAGATGTTGGAAGGGCAGTGAGTTATCTTAAAAGGGTAAAATTCTTCCCTAAATCTCTAGCGCTGGCTGTTGTATGTGAGGACAGGCCCACGATGAAACCAGTCATTGCTCCAGTGGTTTAAATGTATTAGGTTCTCTGTCTAGACTCTTTCGTCATTTTCTACTCCTTGTAGCTACTGTAGATACACACAGCAACTCCAAAACAGTTTTTGTAATTATCTCAAAATACTTGCTTTGTAGATACATGAAGGAACCTTTAAACATAGTGCTTTACTATGAATATTATTAATTGGTGCTAAAGCCAAAGAAAGACTGTTACAGTAGGTGTCTGCCATTTTACTTAAAGCAAGCACAGACATTTAATCTTCTCTGCCAACAAAGTAACTCAAGCTTTCAAAGTAATGGTTTGATAATAACTTCTGACATAGCATCTTCAACCTTCCAAAGACATTAGGTGAGACATATGTAAAAGTTAATTTGCCATTACCTGTTTGTGTTAACTCAGAACTAGTTTGATTGGTGTGTTATTACCGTGATGCCTGTTATTACGGCTTATCCCGGTAATCAGTCGAGACGCAGAATTAACGAGAGCTGGAGTTCGAGCTGTGTTCAGAGCAAGGGCGGAAAGGGGGGGAAACCCCTTTCGTTTAATTCTTATACACACTTTTAGAAATCACAGATCATTGGAGAAAATTAACACTTCCGTCTCTAACTATATTGGTTACAAGAAGTGTCCGTCAAAGGGATCTGTGTCCATGGGAAAGGAATGTAGAAAGATAATTTTTACAACAACATAGCTATGTTTACAGAAATCGTCCTTGAGACTGTCTAACAGAGAAAACTAGCTATTTTACAGTGAAAAATGGGCAACAGTGTATTCTGTTGTAAAAGGAACCCAGTAACTGGAGACAAACTGTTGTTTCTGTTGTGGAAATTCAAGCCTCTGCCAAGAAGTTTTGTGGTGGTAGACTGCTTTTTACCAGGTATTGCCTATTTTTCTACTGGAGTGTCTTTGAAGTTTTGGCAGATGTGTTTCACGAGGTTACCTAATGTTGGCCAAGCATCTACAGGTTCAAAAATATACATGGACGGAACAGATCTGTGTGTGGTTTATTCTTTCATTTCTTTTATTTTCTTTATTCTTGCTAAAAATGCCTATTAAATACCTAATTCTTACTGTGGAAAAATGGCAACTTTCATTTTAGTCCTACTGAACAAGATAGTTTTCAACGTCTACTTTTTTGTTTCAATATATGTCTTCTACCTTAATTTTTACTCAAATTATTCAGAAAATATCTTTGTAGAATGTAGATATTCCTGTTTTCTATTGCCAGAGTATAATTTTGTGAACTATCTTGTCTTTGGCTTTGCAACTAGATTAAGAGTGATCTGAGTTCTTGACAGTTTTCAACCATAACTGTTTTATGCTTAGCATATACTGACCTTGCCACTACTGTTTTGATTTCTGTATGTATTTTATCCTCTGAAGTTCTCAATTTTTTTTAGAATTTGTATAAAATATTAATTCTGTTGGGATTTCTTCCCATCTCATTTTACTTACTGTTCCTTAAAGTGTCATCTGTATGTGCCAGGAATAAGTAGCCGTGAAGCTGTTATGTCTTTCCATGCGATCTTTCTTAGGTTTACTTTTGAGGTAAAGGCAAAGATGGTGTCTTTATTTACTACCCCAATATCAGAGGCTTATGCAAATGATTAGCAGCATTTAGAGTAACTGTATTATGATACCTGTGTGGATATGTTTGTAGAAGGTGCTTTGCGGTTGTCTTTGGGAAGAAACACAGTGGTCTGCCTGATTGCCGCAAGCAGTGTATATGTGGAGGAAGTCTTCGTGTTGTGCTATTTATATAGAATTTCTGACACCAGACCCTGAGTTATGGTATCAGGGGAAAGATAGTGAGATTTTATTTAAACATATTTAAAACATGAAGTGGAAAAAACATGGAAAAGTGGAAGCTAGCATTCTGTAAGCAAAGCAGACAGATGATTTTTGATCAAGAATGGAACTCTTTTTTTCAGTCTTTATCAATTTCAGCAAAATGAGGCATACTTCATTGATTCTCGCTTGCATTTTCTTTGCCTACTCAAAGCTGGATACTTTTAATCCTTGATCCCACCAAAGCAGCTCTGTATGGTATTACTGGGGTGATAGATTAAGAGCCAGAAGTGTTTAAGGAAGTTAGAGCAGGTTATCCTTGTAATCTCAGAAGTGTAGTTAAGATTTCAGTTATACCTGCACATGTGAGTGTTTTGTCAATGAACGAAATTGAACAGTTGAGGAAATGGCTCTAAATTCAGATTGTAATTTAGGGAGCCAACAACTTTCAGGAACAGTTCTTGTCTTCATAAATTTAAACTTACATTCTGACATGGTCTTAAGATGGTAAAAAGCATCTGTGACAATTTAAATGATCAGAGTTTTATTTTCTTATGTTTGACCCTTAAAGTCAGGCGAAAAAATGTCCAGTAAAGGCAGTTTTTGTATCTAGCAGGTAATATTTCTGTAGATGCATAAATATAAAAATGCGACACAGTAGCTGCTTTGTATTGTCAGTTTCAAGATTTGGAACAGCAGTACTGATACAGCAGCCTTATCTCTCTAACCTTTCCCTACCCCAGACAGTTCTAAGATTATAAATATTTTAACTTTGAGGGGTTTTGATTGGCCAGTAATTATGTCATTCCTAACACTTACATATTTATTGCACCTTTTGGCTGTGGTGTAAGATTTCTCTGTGTTTGTGTTTGAGTATAAGAATTCAGGTTGTGGTAATTTTTACATTGGTGTATTCTGTTCACTTTGAAATGTGCAATTCCACTTGTGTTCATAGCTTCTTAGAAAGCAAGGAGGGGGAAAAACAGGAGAGAAGGTAGGTGAAAACCCAAAGCCAAACAAACCATCTTGGGGACATTGTACACAGAACTGCCCAAAACACTGCATGTCTTCTACACCCTATTACTCTCTTGCAAGTTTTTGCTGAAAGGCTGGTGCACAGAAAGATACCACAGCCTGTTTTTCTGTTATCCTATGTTCACCCAAAGAAATCTGTCTTAATTGAGCCTAAATATTAGTTTGCTGCTCTGTGACTTACCTTTTCATTACAAATAAATTAACACAGTGGCATTAAACTGTGGGGGCTTCTGTAAACTTCTGGAATTTATTTAGTTATCATGTTAGAATCCAGGAATGCATGATCACATCTCTCTTCTTTCTTTAAACATCTTTCAGGAAAGTAATGTTTGTTCTGTGCTAATAAAGACTACATGACACTGTTTGTAGTCGTGCAGCTCAAGAACTGCCTTCTCTGAATAACTTCTGAGACCTGAAAAGTGATATAGACTTTTGGGTTGGTGGTACAAAGAATTGAAAGCCAAATTTATCTAATTCTTTATTTTAAGCTATCAGACAAAAAAAAATTTGGTTTTTAATAGTCTTGTTTTGGTTGTTTGATCTGGTTGTGTCGTGTCCACCCCTTTCCTTCCCCCTCCCTAATGATTAAAAGTTGTCTTAGAGGATTTTGAGAAATAATCTGCATGGAAGGTATCGTGATTGTGTATTAGTTCATTTTTTTAAGGCAATCCAGGGAATAACTTTTGAGCATGGGTTGATATGTGCAGACAGAAAACTTGCTTTTGTCAGTTTTGTGGAAATGTGCTCCAGACTCACTAAGCTTTTTCTGGATAATAGTTTCTGTGCCATCAAATGTGGACTGCCTGCAGTTTACACTGTGTTGAAAACAGAACCCTGTATGTTTTGTGGAGGAATTGAACTGATTTTTATGTGACTGGACAGCCTTGATTGAAACTGATCTACCTTTCATGTACAGTCCAGATGACAGAAATCCTGACACTTTTCCTTTCCCTGCCCCTAATATTGTTCATATATTACCTGACAATACACATAAGCACTTCTTCCAAATGACATGGTGGAAAAATTGGATATATATCTCTGAACTCCTTGATCTTTAACACTGCTGGGTCAAGTTTTATGGAAAAGGTAGAAATATCTTGATTTTAAAGGTGCTGTTGTCCATAAGTTACAGCTGTCAATTTCTTCTCTTTGAAAGGTGTACAAGGTTTACAAAACCTTTTTTATGTGATCATAGCCCTTGGTTTCCACAAGTGTTTTAGATTATACTGTGCAATTCTTTCCCAGTATGTTACAAGTAAGAATGTTTTCTCCGAAGTAAATTGTTTAAATATATTGAAGTATTACTGCTGATACTACTTACCATGCACCTGGAATGAGTAAATGCAAACCTTTGGTTTCCTTCAAGGCATTTTTGTGAGTAAATCTCAGTTCATAACAGTAAACATAGCTAGAAATATGTACTATTAGTCCAGTTGGTACAGCTTTAAAGAATACTATTTGAAGGTAGTGATGAAGGATATAGTTCAATTTTCTGCTGCTTAGCTCCCATGTGCTGAGCTTTCATTATATCTCATCTACAGAGGTTACATTAAGGGGATGAAACTACCTCTGTTGTAGCTGTTTCACTTCTGACTCCTACTTTCTCTTATTGCTGAACAGTTCTCATGAAGAGAACTGTTTATTAGCACCCTCTCTGTACTAGTGATTTGTTCTGGTCATGGAACTCTAGCTAAAAATTTGAATTTCTGGGGAAAAAAAGTCAAAGGGTTAATTAAAAAAAAGGTGTTAATATGTTTGAGGAGTGTCAAAAAAAGAAAATCAAATAGGAGCTAGTTACTTTTCCTCTATGCTGCTTGCTGTCAACTCTGATATATTTGATCTAGTTTTTCCACAGTTGCTTTAATATACTTCACTGCAGTTTCATTAGTATACTTTCCCCTTTCTGTCTGACTTTAATTTTGGCTTCTTTTTTATATTCAGGAAGTACTAAGGTGACTCCCTTTTTGTCTTTAAATATAAATCACTTTGCGTTCCTCGTGTCTCCATTTTCTCCTTGCAGTTAGGAGTGATGGATTAGAATTAGGCTGCAGCAGAGATTGGGAGAATCTCCCAGCATCCTCTTCCCGCAGAGGCTTCAGCTTCCAACATTGACTGTAGCTGCTGCCACTCTCACTGACATTTCTTTTGAATTCGGCTATGGAGAGTGCCTGTGTTGCCAGCTGCTAGCGTGGAAACTTTTATTCTTTCTGCTTAATAACTCATTAATGAAACTTCATGGATATTGAGAAATAAAACAGAATCAGCTTTCTCTTTATGCTTTTCTTTGTCTTTTTCGTTTTTTTTTTTGGTTTTTTTTTTTTTTTTTTGGTGCACGGTGGGAAAAGACAGAGTGAAAGAAGCAGCACTTATTCTGACACAAGGACTATATTTGCGTATCTGAAGTTAACTGAATTAATCCTGTAAGTATATTATCTCTGCCTAATAGTTCTTGAAATCGTGAATGTGGTAGTAAGATTTATGGGATTTTATCTTTGAAAATCTGCTTTGGCAGGTATGTCAAACTACAACATTCTTGGTTTTTTTCGTATGGATTTCCTTGAAGATAAAGGAAAAATCATATATTCACAATGGGATTATGAAATAATTTTCTCCTCTGCACTTTGCAGTGGTGAACAATGCTTTTAGAGAGCAGAAGCTTCTCTGCTGATGTCAGTGCTTAATCAGCTCAGATACTGTAGGTTGTAGAACACTGCGAGGTGTGTATTTTAGGATGCCATTCTTTAAAATGTAGTAATTTAAGGACAGTATCAGACTTAGTTACTTTTTCCATTTGTAGACTATGTCTTCTGCTCCTGGTAGCTGTGCTCATTTAACCATTTGAGGTTATATAATTCTTTTACTTAAACATAAATAATTTATTTTATGGGATGCAGTGCTGTGCTTTCAAAGTACTAAATGTTAAGTATACTGCAGTGTGCTTTTAGAGACTTTAGTTATTTCAGAATACCTTCAGCATGGGCTGTAAGTTCACTATGTAATAAATTCCAGTAAATTTGTTTGAAGTTTAGGAAGAGTGTCTTGCTAGAATCACAGTGTCCTAATTGTCTCTTTGGATCTGGGCCAATATTGGTGTGACGCAGTGTTAGTCCCATAAACATCTGGCATGATCTGGTGTCCTACTTGCAGCATGATTTATTTTTTCTTTTTTTCCATGGCAAGATAAGTGAAATTTTTATTCATTTCGTGTAAAACTGCCAGTATGCTGTCATTATTTTTTATATATGCTAACTCTTTGAGAAGGTTCTTTCTCAACCTGTTTTCCCATCAGCATGCCTTATTTAGACCTAGTTTCTAGTGGAAATGTTGAACAGATCAAAATTATATTTTTTATGGTGAACATCTATTTGTCTGTATCTACATGCTGGATATTAAGCTTTGGCAGTATTGCTCCCTGCCGTACTCAGGTGATCATTTTTATCCACAGTATTGCATGCATTGACCTCAGCTGGATTATTTGATACAAACTATTAGTCTGATAAGGAATATTCAAACACAGTAAATTCCCTTTACCTGCAAAGATCTTGTGTTAAAACTTACATCTAAAAATACTGTCTAACCACTGAGTTTTATTAAATAAATCTGATAACCTTTTCTACTGCTGTGTATTCTCATTAGTGTTGATCAGAGAAGTGTAAATCAGATTTTTCTTCTACCTGCAAACTGACACTGACACTTATTTGATTTTTCTGCCTCCTCTGTCAGACTATGGTCCATTCTAAATGCCTGTGATCTGATTGTTTTGCTGACAGTTCTTAGGCTTACATGTATTTTGCAGTGCTGAGTCAAATTAATGCTGGAGTGGCCTGATATGCTTAAATAGGATCATTTCATAGTCATTTTAGTGATCAGGTGAACTGTACACAGGTATTCAGGTGGGTAAATAGTAACCCAAGTAGTTGGCATGTGTCTTGCTCTCACAATATGGCTGAGTCCTTATGGGAAATTTGGGTTTTTCTGTTCATGTGCAGTGCAGTTTTGCTGTTGAACTTAAGAACTTGGTGTCAGATAAAGCTGCTGATGTTTCTCAGATGATAAAAACACCTGACTTGCTTACTGAATCTGAATAATGATCAGTCCAGTCCAAAACTGAAACATTTGGGAATGCTCATATTAAAAAAAAAAAGACAATAAAATGATTAGAAATGTAGCCTGTGTTTTTTTCAGAGGAGCAGACTCTGTTGGCAATGGTGGGTTGTTGGTCAGCCAGCAAAATGAGCTGAGTCTTGGCACTATTTCCTGTGGCACCTGAGAGCTAAGCAGAAGATGAAATTTGCCTAGATTTTCTTCCTTTGTGGTTATTCTGTTGGTTTGTTCCATCTGTAGAGTAGTAATAATATGTAGGGCTATACCAATCAGTTTTCTTGTGGCATTTAGATGCTGCATTGATAATAGATGTGTAGATAAGCAAAATCCATGTTTTAAATAGGACATATCACTAGGAAAGTTCCTTTATCTCATCATCCCTTCCTGCCCTCTCAGTCATTGAAATGTTGGGAAGATAAACCTCTTGATCACTTTCTAGTATTCAATTGTTAGATTCCTATGCAACAGCACTGTGGGTGCTGGGCTGCATTCTGACAAGAAGACAATCCTGTGCATGCCCTCACTGTTTGAGGTCTCAAACAAAACTTACATGCAAAACGTAAAGCAAAAACTATTACTGATCTCCTAAGAGGTAGTGATCTGACATTTAAATTTCAAGATCAGATTAGACTTCTAAGAAGGCGTTTTTATTTGTATATAAAGTTTTTGTTCATGTGTTTGATGGCCTTTTAATGCATTTCAGTTATAAGACAGCTTTTACAAGTATTTCTGCTGCTGTGGGCAGTAATAACTCCTAAAATAAAACTGTTGTCACCTGTAGGTAAATCTGTTTAGTTTAGAAGAGCTAAAACTGGAATGTCCATCTCTAAAAATCAGGAGAAGGCAAACACTTTTCCTAAAATAACAGCAGTTTCCCCTGCCCTCAGCTTCTGGTCTGTAAGACAGAGCTTTATCTGCCATCTTTGTCCTTGCCTGGTTGTTACATTACATGTAACATTATACCTGTTAAGGTGTAACAATGGATCAATTAAAATCCTCTCAGTGAAATTCCAGTAGTCTATGAAAAGCTATCAGTTTGACCTTTTTTTTGGCAACGCTAAAGTATAGATAAAAACTGTGAAGTCATTTCTTGCTCATTTTTATGCACATCTTTTTAATAATGGTTGATTTTCAACAGGGGCAACTGCTTTTTTTCTCCCTCTGTTACCACTTCCCTTCTCACTGCCTCTGTTTTTCTGAGCTCCAACTCCTTACCTACAGCTGTTCCTTTTGAAAAATAGTTTTCAATGCTTTCTCTTTATGTATACAAATGTGTAATATCATCTAGCTACTGTTCCTTTCTGCTCTGTCTCAGCTTTTCTGCAGTAGCTGTAAGAGGACGGAAAAGAAATAACTTTAAAAAAATCCCAAACAACCAAACCAAACCCAACAATAAACAAAACCCCCAAAACAATTAAACAAAAACTGCAGGGCTGTTAAAAGAAAGGAAAATGCCCTAGGGGTGAGATGGCTTGATCATTCAGAGGATAGTATAGGCAGATCCCTTGGTATTGTGGCAGTGATCCAGGAATTCACTGAGACAGACTTCCAGATAGTTGGCTAAAGCTGTTATCCCATAGGCAGGTAGTGTTGAGGAGGAATGTGCAACCACACTCATCTGAATTGCCTTGTACCATGGTGTTTGCATCCTGTGCTGTTACCAGTTCTCTGGGTGGATAGGTGTCTCCAAAAATTCAAGTGAAAGCTCATACCCAGGAAGGGCTTGGGCAAGAGCAATGCTGTTTGCCTCTCTCTGCTATAGAATGTGATTTTAAATACAGTGTGTGAGGAAGTCCTGAGGGAGGAATAGATGAAAATAACTGTGTTACCTTGATGGTTTTACCAGAATACCAGGCTATGTAATCTAATGTAATTTAAACAAAATGACCATTTAGGGGGTATTTGTCAAGTTGTGTGTTTTCAGATGGGTTTTAAAATTATTTTTGTTTGTTTGTTTCTTTTCAAAAATTGCCTGATCTTGAGTGCATTTTAAGAAAGTAAGCTTTTAAAGTAATTTCTGCCTGTTTTCAAATTTGGCTAACACAGCACTCCATAGTTTTGCTGCCAGGTAGGTTTTTTATAATGAATGTTTGGCATACACACTATTGTGTGCATTGGTGAAGTTCTGAAACAGTGAAGACACTGAGCCTTCAAAGGAATAAAGTCTGTCTTGCATTGACAAGAAATTTTTTTTCAGTACTTACCATAAATATTGTATTTACCTAAAATTCATCCTTCTCGTAAAAAGGGATGTGTGCATAACGAATGCAGAATTTGCTGTGGAGATATGACTAGTGGATTTGCTACATGGGTAGAATGAGTTACTGTTTGCTATACTGACCAGGTGGCTGAAGTTTTCACACTTTCTATATTAGTGGTAATAGCCTAGGATAGGAAGTGATTTATATAAATTGTAAATAATCCCAAATACCTAGCCATATGGCTTAAGATTTTTCTGTTTTGTCGTTATAAGTAGTGTTGAAGTCTGGATTTTAGATTAAATAGTAAAAGAATTTACGACAACTTTTCTGTTTGCATTAGGAAAAACTGTTGATCATGTGATCTTATCTCTTTCCCTGATTACTTTAAGCTAAAAACAAGGTTTAAGAATCCTTTTTGTTCATAAACTGGATGTGACTGGCCATTTAAAAATACTGTGATCCCTTTGATGTAAAGGATTTAATATGCTTTAATATTTCTGCAGCAAAAAAGGTCCAACTGTGAGACAGGTTACTCAATTTGAATCCCCATTTCTGAATTATTCTCTGGGTGAGAGGTATGCATAGCGTGTATATGGGCAAAAGAATAACATTCAGCTTCTTGGTTGCCTTCAGGTTGCCTGATGCACTCTGCCTTTTCAGAGGTGAGTCCCATACCTACCCAACAAGATACTGAAAGACATACCGGCTGTAGCATAATGTGGGATTGAGGTGTGTGTGCAGTTTCTTGCATAGGTCTGTAGTCCCTCAGAATGATACATTGTGCATGACTATTCCCTAGTTGCAGACGTGATGCAGAAGTTCCTGAAGGTCATGCAGCTCTGCTTGTATTTGTTTAAAACCAAATCATACAGCATTCCCACACTTGTGAGGTTTAAGAGTAATAAGAAAATCCAACAAAAAACTTTCTTTTACTTTTTTGAACCTTTCCTGTATGTGTCAGTGGATTATATTACCTTTAGCTGTCCTTCCCTAAACCATCCAGAACATAAAGCGTAGATCTAACAGAATATCTCAGTAGGATTTAGCAATAAACTTATTTTATGTTGGCTTTTGCTTCATGTCATAATGCTCTTGTTGGGCATTTGCCATCAGGAGTAATGCAACCCACTGCTCTTGTGGTAGGTAGGTGGTATGCCTACAAGTATCTCACCTTTTGTTTGATAACTTGTGTTGCAACTTGATGTCTGTGCAAATGATTGATAAAAGTGATAGCAGATAATATTGTCCCTTAAGAAAGGATCCAAACGAAATTTTGGCACAGCACTAGGCAGAAAAGTAAGTATTAATGTTGACTCTCATATGAGTGATGGATGAGAGGGACAAGATGGAAAAGCCATTTTTCTTCTCAAATTACAGGCTTAGTGGTAAGGAGTTCAATGCTTTCAAAATATGAAGTTATTTGAAGACATATTTCCAGATAGCAGAAGTAATACCTGAGTTTTCTGTATGTTTGCTCAGATATGATGAATACACATGGATGTATGCTGCTATTAATGTGAAAACAGTTCCTATTGGACATTTCAAATCTTTGCAGTTGCTGGCTATGTATATGAAAACATCAAATACAGTCTTATAATAGATATGTCAAGGACAAAACATTTAAAAAACTTCATGAGGAGATAAGCAATCCTGCAAACTTCTCACAGACATAGGAGACCACCCTCTCTTTGGAGGAACATTAAATAGGTACTAAGAATCATACTTCATTAAACAAGCATGGTAGAGATGTTTTCTTGTCACCCACAGAGACACTGGTTTGCATTTTCTGCTTAAAGTTTATTGAAAGAGTATGACAGTTTACAGAGGCAAGGTGTTGAATCACAGGAGGAATTGACACATTGGTGAGAGATAAAATAGTTGAAGAAAATAAGAGATATGGAGTTTGTTCTGTCATTTTACAGATCTAGGCAAAAAGAAGGTGTCTCTATCATAGTCAAAGATGACTCCACTTCACTGAGACAAAAGTAGCAGGAGACTATGACAGGACTTCAATGTTTGAATGTTTGATGACTGGCAGAAATCAACAACAAAGAACTTGTTCATTAACAATTTCCTTGTTCTCAAAACGTGATTTTTTAAATATTGCAGAATTAAGGATGATAGTATCCTTCTGGTGCCACGCTTCTAATCTCAAGCATAGTTTAAAATTAAAACATGGCAAAAAAAAGGATGCCAGGAACAGTCTTTTGCTACAATAACACAAATTGTCTGGGTCATTTGAGTCTAACAACAGAATAGTGATGTGGTGGCAACAGTTTTTCAAATGTTTTGGATCTTTCCTATATAGTAAAACCAGGACATCAAGAGGACATCAAGTGCATTTTAGCATGTAAAGACATGCAAGACATGAACATTAAGTGATTATTTAATGATATCTCTGTGAGCTGTAAACTGTGACCTTTGATACCGTAGTTTTAATAAATCATTTGATGTTGGCTATGAGAAAGTCTTCTGGGGAGACAGTGGGTTCCAGCCCTCAAAGGCTTATGTTGAAGATTTGAGTTTGTTTCATGCTGAGCATGTGTGGCAGTACATGTCAGCACATAGCTCACTCAGTGCCATACGTGTGGAAGAAACACAGTGTATCTGTAACCAGTCCCTTGATACATGGAGGGAGGGAAAGAGGGCTCCTACCAGCTAAAAAGCTTTAAAGTGACCACTTTTTTGTACTTTGCAAGGGATCAGTAAATGTAAAGTAGAGCAGTGTTCAAAATACCCAGAGCCTTCTAGCAAAGAAAATGGAACTATTAAATAGATTCTAGTGAGGATCAGCTGTTACTTGCCATAAGAAGTCATGTCGTGGCTGTTTAAGACTCACAACAAGATAGTTACTTTCTTTGACATGGTAGGACATAAACTGTTCAATACTGAGTTTTCTCATTGAACAATTCTTGGCTACCAAGGAAAAGATCTACTTCAGGAAGTATAAAAGTCTTCTGAATAGTGACAGATTCATATTTTGACAGCGTATTATGACTGTTTGACTTAACAATCTTCCTGCAGAAGACAAGAACCAACTAAGAGCAATCCATTCTAAATCGGTTTTTTCATCATTAGCTTGGCAGTAAGTACTCTAGCAGATGCTTGCATATATGTTGCTCAGGAAGAGCACTACAGATGGTAACTTCTTTCTGCCCTACCTGTATACAGGATGGTTTTTATTTAAATTTATAGAAACAAATCCCTCGAAAAGATTCTTCTTCTGATGAAGTTTCTGTAAATGTTTAGGGTCTCTTCTTTGCTAAAATATTCAGGTTCTGGGAAAATGTTCTCTTAATTATAATGTGTCTTGTTGAAATTTGTACTCAAAATAGCATTCTCTCTCTATACCCTCCATTTTTTAGAAGACCTTATTTTTACCCTTAGTTTGTGTCTGATTTGCATCTTAATATCATTATCTTAAAACTAAATTATTATTGCTAGTTCCCACCATTTTTGTGGTCTTTATTCCTTGAAGTTTTGCTTTGTTCCCACTAATAACTACAAATATTTTTAGTAACTGTAGTCCAGTGAGACCTCTGCTGGTAAGAACACTAGCTCAATGAAACCAATTTGCTGGCAGTTAAATGTTGTTTATCAGATAAGGCTGATTAGTTTGGTTAATAATCCAACAAAAAGTTTTAGAAGTTTAAAAATTAAATTCTTCTATCCCTATTCATGCTAAGTGTTGCTTGAAAATTTGAGTCCAGCCAATGTTAATAAAGTGATGTGGGACTCAGTCCTAAATATGTAATTTAAAATGTGGGAAACATTGGTGGATTACAAGTGTGCTAGTTTGGAAACAAGCCAGCAGAGGAATTAACCCCACACAAATATATCGTGAGAGAGAGATTCTAAGTCAGAACTACAGTTTATTAGGAGAAATTAAAATAAAGGCACTAATACAGAAAACACCAGCCTAAACTGACAAGGTCAGAATACAACCTGACATCCTGTTGGTCAGGGTGGTGATAGCAGTCCAGTTAAATAGTGACTGTAGTCCTATCAGAGTGATGATCCTGAGGAAAAGTCTGGTTCATCTCTGGAGGTCCAGTGGTGGAGTTCCTCTGGGAATCCAGCAGAAGTGGTGTCTTGTGTTGTCTTCCCCACTCCTTTTATACAGGTAGGATGTTCAGTCCCTCCCTTCAGGGCGGGGCATATCACAATGGGATGATGTCATTCCATGAGGCCTTGATGCCCATTAGTGAAGATGACCCCCCACAGAGCAGCTGCTGCTTCTCAGAGGATGTTATCAGGGCTGAATCATTGGTGTGAAGATATAGAGGCATCATTGTGCCTTGCAGGGTTGTCCCTCTTTCTTCCTTGTCTAATGTCCAGCTTGCATTAGATGTGGGGTGCAGTGGCCAGCTGTTGTGAACAACCTGCCATTAACAATTCACTGAGAGGTGGTGGAGATGGTCCTAGAATACATTCCTTTGGTTACACCTTCATGTAGCCAAAGACAACAAATAAATTTTTTTTCTGCAATTATCCCATTTCCAGCTCCTGAATCCTCTTTCAAGAGAAGAGTTGGTAAATCATTGCATCTGGGGTGATTGTTAAAAGCTTATTAAATCTGCTGCAAATAAAAAGACAAGAACATGTACCAAGTTATGGTTTTAACTTAAGCTTATAATGGCTTTTCAGGAATGCTCTTACACTGAGCCCTGGTGTGGAGAGATAGGTGTCATTGTCTAACTCATTACTCATGTTTAAATGACTTCTAAATACTAATGCTGTGAGTTTTCATTTGGTTTAGGCTAGTAGTTATGCTCCTTTTTAAATTAATCTGTAGAGGAAAAAAGGAAAGTGGCTTAAGCTGTAAACTGTTTTGACATTTTAAATAATTAATGTTCTTGTTCTCTGTACCTCCTGAGGATTGTCATCCTAATAGGGAGTATTCTAATATATCTGGGGTTTTTCAGATTTTATGATTTATTTCTATTGTGACTCCAAGTAGTTTATTGGAAGAACCTACTTAAAGTTGCTAATACCTCATTTATGGACGATAATATGCTCACTGAATTGGAGCAATGTCATGAGTAGCTCAGCAGCAAACTCAAGATATACAAACTATTGCTGGAATTCAAAAAATTTGCCCTTTTTTTGTAAAAGTAGTTTGAAATGGTAGTGAGAGGAAAACTTTAAAAATGCTGTATGTTTGGGAAAGAGTATTCCTAAAACACCTGGACAGTAACATAGTAGTGTTTTATTCTTGTTGTAATGTGACATTATTATCTTTGTGTAACACACAACATAGCACATTTTTTTGTTCCTTTTTTTCATTTAGAAGTGAATGAGATTGTCCTGGTTTTGGCCTGAGTAGAGTTAACTTTCTTCACAGTGGCTGGTATGGGGCTGTGTTTTGGATTTGTGCTGAACACAGGGTTGATAATGTAGAGGTTTTTTTTATTGGTGAGCAGAGCTTACACAGAGCCACGGCCTTTTCTGCTTTTTGTACTGCCACACTGGTGAGGAGGCTGGGAGTGCATGAGAGGTTCAGAAGGGACACAGCTGGGACATCCAGCATAGATTCAGGAAGTGCAGGTTGTGCCTGACCCACTTGGTCTCCTGTTATGACCAGGTGATTCACCTGGTGGATGCAGGGAACGCTGTGGATGTTGTCTACCCAGACTGACACTGTGTCCTACAGCCCTCTCCTGGAAAAGCTGGCAGCCCATGGCTTGGACACCTTTGCTGGGTTAAGAACTGGCTGGTTGACCCAGCCCAGGGAGCGATGGTGAATGGTGCTGCATCCACTTGTTATCCAGTCACTGATGGTCTCCCAGGGATCAGTGTTGGACCCAGTCCTGTTTAATATCTTTATCGATGATCTGGGTGAGGGGTTGGAGGCTACCCTTAGCAAATTTGCAGGTGACACCAAGTNGGACAGCAGCCAGACAGAAAGGGACCTGGGGGTACTGACTGGCAGTGCCTGGACACGAGCCAGCAGTGTGCCCACGTGGCCAACAAGGCCAATGGCATGCTGGCCTGTATCAGCAATAGCGTGGCCAGCAGGACCAGGGCAGTGATTGTTCCCCTGTACTCGGCACAGGTGGGTACTGTGTCCAGGAGTGCTGGGCACTCCAATTTAGGAAGGCTCTTGAGATGCTGGAGCACATCCAGAGAAGGGCAGTGGAGCTGGTCTGGAGTACAAGTCCTGTGAGAAGCAGCTGAGGGAGCTGGAGGTGTTTAGCCAAGAGAAGAAGAGGCTCAGGGGAGACTTTATCACTTTCTACAATGGCCTGAAAGGAGTTTGTAGCCAAGTGCACAAGTGGGGGTTGGTCTCTTCTCCCAGGTAACCATTGACAGTGGACACAGTCTTTAGCTGCATGAGGGGAGGTCCAGGTTGGACACTAGATGGACTTTCTTCACAGAAAGAGTGATTGGCATTGGAATGGGCTGTCCAGGAAGGTGGTGGAGTCACCATCCCTGGAGGTGTTAAGAAAAGACTGGATGTGGCACTCAGTGCCATGATCTAGGTGGCAAGGTGATGTTCAGTCCCAGCTTGGACTTGGTGATCTCAGAGGTATATTCCAACTTAGTTGATTCTGTGTGAGTCTGTGATTGAGGTGACTCAAACTGACCAAAGGGATATTCCAGACTGTTCCATGCCCAGTATATAAAGTGAGGTGAAGAAGGCCGGGGGCGTGGGGGCTGGGGGGTCGTGTTTGGAGTGGTGGTGTTTGTCTTTCCAAGTTGCCATCAAGTGCGATGGGGCCCTCCTCTCCTGAGAGCTGAACACCTGCCTGCCCATGGAAAGCAGTGAATTAATTCCTTGTTTTGCTCTGCTTGTGTGCGTGGCTTTTGCTTTCCCTGTGAAACTGTCTCAACCCAAGAGTTTTCTTCATTTTACCCTTCCAATTCTCTCCCTGATCCCACTGGTGGGGCGGTGAGCAAGCAGCTGTGTGGGCCTTGGCTGCAGGCTAGGGTTAAACCCCAACACTAGATATAAGATCCACAGTAATATCACTAGTGTAAAATCCATAATAACATTATTGAAGTAGTGTTAATTTAATCTGTTCTGGGATAAATTAAAGAATATGCTCATCTAATGTGATAAAATGTGTAAAAATTCTGTCAGTTCCAGGAAAGCTGTATGTGGAGGGAGGGAAAAAAATGACATAGAAAGGAAACAATATGAGTCAGAAAGACGGTGTGAGTCAGCATTATTGGCTGAACTGTTCATCAGTCTGGTAACTTGCTGTAGAAATTGGTTTGTGATGTTTTGGGAGTAGAGGAGGAGATGTGCTTTTTCTGAGCCTTTGCACAGGAATGCCAGCAAAGATAGCCAAGTTGTTTCTGAGTCAGTGTGCTCCTTCCTTCTGACTGTTCTGGTATCAATTTCTGAATCTAAGTTGAAATGAATCCTTCTGGTTATGTTCCTCTGCTGCAAGACATGGGAAAACAGTAGAAAATATATGTGAAGAGTAATGAAACAGAAGTGAGACACTGTGGTAGAGAATATGATTCACTTATCAGAAATAACAATTTGAGAAACCTAACTTTCCAAGTTTTATATCTGAAGTGGCAGAATAACTTCATTAGCTTGCTTGATGTAGGGAACAGTAAATGTATTAGCTTAAGAAATACTGTTTGCATTGTCTGCAGGCTTTGGTGCCATATAGACAGCATCGGGGGAACTAGTCTGTAACAGGGAAAAAACATGATAGCCAAAGAGAACTGCTGCTTACTGATTTAACTAGGAAAACTAGTAGTTTTGACATGATACCAGGTTGTTTAAGGAGTTTTGTTTATGAAATAATTTTGCAAATATTGATATGTACTGTAGTGATGGTAGAGCTGGGGGTATGATGGCTTTTGGGAACCTGATGGCAAACTGTCCACACTTGCAGCTAAAAAGCCATCATGTCTGTGGGTGTATTATATAAAATAAAGGTTAGATTTTCCTTCTGGGGGAACTTCCAGCAGTTTCTGATGGCAGGGTAGGAAGTGTGCAGCTTTACAACATACAAATACAGAAAACGTATTTTTGCTCAGTAAGATAAGGCCTAGTGAGTGAAGCAGTTGGAAGCAAAACATTGCTCTTATTCATTGATCCTTGCCTTTGGAAAAGTGCTACAGTGGTGGAGTACTGTACTATCTTAATCTATTTCTTTGCTGTTGCTTGTCATACTCTTTCAAGTCTGAACACAAATACTTTGAAACTAAGTGTATAAAGCAGTCATCAGTTGTTAAATTATCTGTAGTTATCAATGATTCACCTTCCCTCAGTTTTTTATGAACTGTGTGATTATACATGTCTCGCTTACCATTCTCTTTTCTCTCTGACATCAGATGACTGTTCGTCGTTCTATGTACTCTGTGTAACAGATTATTGCCTCACATTGGAGTTTTCTGTTCCCATAGTTGACAGAGCTCTTGGCCCACCACAAAGTTAGTAAACATGCTGCAAGGCAGAGGACCAAAAAGGCCATTTGTCCTCTGTAATTTTGAAGATTCCATACACCTTAGTATGGCCCCTGGCATTTCTATGGCATTTCTATTTCTTCCCATTTCTATGGGAAGACACTTAAAACAGGCCACTGCCTCAGTGCTAGTAATCAAATAGTTCTAGTGTGCAAGTATGAAAGAGTAAAAACTCATTCTTGCTGTCTAATAGATATGAACTTCAATTACTGGTGTTTTGTTGGTGGTGGGAGGTTCTTTTTTTTATTTTGCCCCTAAAGACAACCACTGCTGATTTGGTATTTAAAATTTCCCTCCCCCACTCTCCTCCCACCCCCTTCTGCCCATTTTATTTAGCTTGTTGAAAAACTTTTGTAAGCAACTAACCCATTCTTCCTAGCAGGAAAGGCAGAGCAAAAGGAAGGAATAATCTAACTAGGCATAGACTTGAGTGAAATGGTTTTGTAAAACACAAATGTAAAATGAAGATATAGAAGCATGGAAACGCAGAGTGGGTAATGATGTTATGTTATTGAGGGACTGACTCAGGTTCTTGCTTATTTACTAGGAAAAAATCAGACTTTAAATCTAGCTAAAAAGTATTTAACAGTTACTTGCTAGTAGAGATTATTCCTGGAATAAACTAATAAAAGTGAGCGTTTTGTAAAACTTCTGGTCATTATAAGCAAGTCTTTTTTTATTTCTTAACGCTGTTCTTTGAAGGATAAAATCTCCCCCATCCAGTCTTATTTTCATGTCCACCTTTTTCTTTGTTTCGTGTGTGTGTGTTACTGTTAGATATAGAGCAGCTGCAGTCTTCTGTTGTTCTCTTAAATTCCTCCTTTAGAGTTCTTCTCTTCTGGTCAGTACTTAAATATTTATCTCATTGACATGATCTGTTGCTTACCACAGCTTAACCTTACTTGGATAAAGCTAATTTATCTAGTTTAAACCTGTTGTTTTAAAGCTGTAGAGAGATTATCTTTTCCAGATCCAGCTGTGCATATTGATGGCTGTGTAGCTTCTAGCTGTACATCACTAGTGTGATTGTCCAGTTTGTCCCTAGTTCAGCCCATGGAATAATTTGTGAATGCTCCTGAGTCTATCAGTCAAAACTGGCGAAAGAAGTGGTTTGTTTAGTTGGCTTCTGCTTAACCAAGTGCAGCTGATTTTGAAGTGAAATAGGACAAAAAAAAGCTGGCATACGTGCAGGTTTCTAGCAGGACTATTTTTAGTATGCCTGTTTGCTGAATGGGGGTCTATTTACTGCTTTTTTTGATGAAAATTATATCTTGTCACCTCTCTTGAGATTCAGATAAGTATGCAGAGTCTGGATTAGCATTTGTACTGATGGGAAAAATTGAGAGTTTGGACACAATGATAAGTTTTGAGCACTTTTCTGGTAAGACTAGGAGGGCAAAGCCATAAACATCACTTAAATAAGCAGAGGCCACACTTGTGTAGGATGGATGAAGTATGAAGCATATGACTTGCTTTTGAAAAGCCAAATTTTGAAAAAGAAATAAAACAAAACCACTGTAAAAGACCTTTTATGTTACATGAGGAAAAGATACGTTTTTATTTTTTGTTCATATTTACTGTTTGAGTAAACCAAGAATCTTTTTTTAGGGCATCCAAGATGGATCTCAAGTGTGCTCTGGAAGAATGTTCAATGGCACTGAATTTATTTCTAAACAATAAGTTCTCTGAAGCGCTGGAACTACTTCGTCCATGGTGAGATCCTGTTATTTGCTGAAGTTGTTGTAAAGAGATAGTTAAGGTTAATTTAAAACCTCTGAAGATAGTAGTTTTAATTTGTTCCCTTTTATCCTAAATAATTTCTCCAAAATTTGGGGGTTTTTATTCATTTTTGGGTTAAGACCATTCCAAAAACTGTTGATGAAGACTGAATTGTTATGTTAGACTTTATCATTCAAGCTGTCTTTCCTCATGCAGAGGGGAAAAGGAGGGGAGCAAGACCTTATTCAGTGCATCTTTGATCAAATGATTTGTACAATGGAACTGCTTTTGACAAGACAGTAAACTGGAACAAAACTCTGGAATAGTCTTTTAGCTGTGTTTTAGATTACATTTGAGTCACACCAGTGTTTACCTTTAGGCCCATCTTTTGATCTTCTGACTAACTCTGCATGTTCCCCTGTTGCCTTTCCTCCACTGAGAAGTGTGGCAGTGCAGATGTAGGGAATGAAAGACTACAGGGAGGTTCATAGGTGAAACCTGTCTTATCTGTGACTTTGTGGGGAAGTAGTCTGGGTGGCTGATCTTTAGGACTGATCTGAATCCCATTCAATGTTCTTCTGTCTGTCTGAAAGAAGCACATGACAGAGGGGTATGTTGGCAAGAGGGATATGTAACTTTTGTTAATAGAGCAAGGTAATGTTCTTGCTCTGCAGTTTGGTGCTAGTAAGAATGGATTAAGAGTGATGCATTGGTGTTGTATGAACAAGTTCAAGAACAGCTTTAAATGAAACTTCAGAAGGATGACACAGCTATCAAGTGTTTGCTTTTAGTGGTATGGAGAGTTCAACTGAGGAAGGTGGTAAGCAGGCATAGCATCTTTTAAAATTAGCTACACTTGCACTCAAGCTCTCTTTTCTGAGTAATGTGTAGTGTTATTTCTAATAGGGCAATACTTTGAGATGGTCGTCCTGCATGTGTGTGTATGCTATAACCATTTTTGGGTAGTATTTCAAAATAAAAAGTTCCTAGTGCAACGGTTGTGCCTGAGTGTATTGCTAGATACGTGCACACGTTGCCCAAATGTTGTCTGTATATTTTATTTTGCATTGTAAAACAAACGAAAAAAACCCTTGCTTTATATTAATGTTCCTATGTGCAGCAAATTATTTGTTTTAGTTGATGTTTGCTAATAACCTTTGAGCTTATTATATAGCATCTTACAAAGGTTCACCTGTCTTAGCAAAGAAACAAAAAGCTGCCTTTAAAAAAAAAAAAAAGCCCAACTGTTTTAGTGAAAAAGAGCCTTTCCTTGGAAGTTAATGTAAAAATTTTAGGGTAAGTGTTGATATATTTGAGAAATAAAAACTTAGTCCAAAGGTCTATCTTTGACTCTGCTTAAGATTTCTCCCTCAGAAACTACATTTGATAGTTGGCTCCTTGTTTTAGAAGGAAGAAAAGATGTTGAGGAAACTGGAAATGATCCAATGGAGAGCTAGCAGCATATTTAGAAGATAGGTTATATCTAGAGATCATTCAAATGGGTTTGTTTTGGTTTGACAAAAAGGAGATTCCGGTATTAATCTAGTAGGGGTCTGGGTCTGTTGAGGGAAAGGTGCAGAGCCATCCTTCTCCAAAGTGCCAGATGGTAAAACAAGAGTCAAGTCACTACAAGTTTAGGCTTAAGAGGTTCAAACTGGACACTGGGAAAATGTGCATTGTTATTAAAGTACCCATGCCAAAAGAGCATGCAGTCTTCATTTTCTCTGAACTTCTTGAAACTTGGTTAGGTGAAACCTGAATTTGCCTGGCATTATGCAGGCAGTAATGCTGCTCCAATTGATAGGTTTGAGTATGAGCCCTCCCTAAGCACTTTCCAGCAATTGTTTTTGTAATGGTATAATTATGTTGTGAAAGCCAGACTAGTTCACTGTAGTCTTTTATGCAGAACTGAGCATATATGTGTACTGACATTTCTATGACAGAAATGCAGATTTTGTCTTTGGGTGACATAATTATGTTAGAAGAATGTCCTTACTTATTTTAAGTGGAAGTATGTGAAGGAGTCTGTATGTCAAGACTTAACTAAACTCAATAGCTATACCAGCGGACTATAAATGGTATTTAATTAAGTGCAAATATTTGTGTAAACCTAGTGGAATATTTTCTCTAATGTCCTGTGACAATATTCTGTGGAGGGAGACTTGTAGCATCCGTTGGAAGATGGTATTTGCTGGGTTATGTTCTCATGTCCATTATTTTCCCACTTCGTTCTTCTGTCTTTTCACAAATTAATACAAGTGCCTCCGCATTTAATTTTGTATGTATGTATGTAAATGTAATGTAAAGTGTTGCTTAAATGCACAAGATTTATGTTTTCTCTAGGTCCAAAGATAGTATGTACCATGCACTTGGATACAGCACTATTTTAGTTATGCAAGCTGCTATGACCTTTGAACAGCAGGATATACAAATGGGAATTTCTACAATGAAGGAAGCTTTGCAAACCTGCCAAAGGTATGCCCAAGCAATGACCATTTAGGAGATACTTAATCCAATAAGCATTCTTTGTGAGATGTCCCAGCTCTCTGTGTGCTTTTGAAGCAGACTCTTTTCTGTACAATAGTGGTCTGAATTTGTAAAGGTGGAGTAAATCCCACTACACAGTTATTACTGGTGAGGGTATTTGTCCACATAGTATTGTGAAAACAACAGACTTGTGTGTCTGGGTATTAATAGCTGCTAAAGTGACTTTCATGGTTGGGTCACTGTGTAGACCTGCATGTAAGATGACAGTACATGATTGAACTGTCTGAGCTATTGCCAACTGTGACTTCTTATTTTTCACAGTTTAAAGGCCTATATTTTCAACTTTCCCTTTCAACATGAAAACAGTCTTTTTTAAAAGGTTGTTTCTAAAGGTTGAACCAATAGTCTGATACAGTTAAGCTTGTACTAAAGTTTCTTCTAAAAATCTAATAATTTTTTTAAATTGTTGTTACAAATGTGTTTAGCTTACCTCAAAACTAAAGAGCTATTATTCACATCAGAAATTGTCTGAACTGAATATTTTGCTTCTGGTCTTTCTTTGAACAACAATGAAATAGAATAGAAAATAAAAGTTGTTAATGATCATTATTTTTTTAATTAAAAAAACCTTAGGAAAAGGGTTGTAAAAGCTAAAGTTTTTAACAAGCCTCTGAGAAAACAGAAATTACTTCTACTTTATCGGTTCTTCATTGTATTGGTTAGGCCGTAATTTATCACAAATGGTCTCCAAAGAAATCACTACCAATGTCAGTTTAGACATTTAACATCATCATCTTGGCATGACAAAAAAAGAAAATGAAATGGTAAAAAATTATCAGATACTGTCTGAAGAAAATAAAGGGTTAGCAATTTCTGCATCTTTTTCAGGTGTGCTATCAATTTGCAGTTTCATCTGAACTATGTAGTTTAGTAAGTCTGAAGATTAAATACCTCTGTAGTCCAGACAGCTTCAATATAGGATTTCATCTCTGCAGCCTATGGACTTTAATTCATGAGTACTCTGGTCTAATCTGTCACAAAACTCATAAAAATGCAAGACAAAGGCAATCAAATGTTAAAAGGTGAAGAATTGCCAGAACTATGTGCACCTTGATTGACTCTTTTCTTCTATGCGTTATGTTAACCTGTAGTGTCATAAGCTTGTTGTCACGATCCTGCACTTGTCAGTGTGAAGAGTAGTGTAAACAAATGATAAGCTAATGCAGAGTGTTTATAGTCAGTGACTCCCTGGTTTACAAAGTGCATTCCTTTTCTGACTGAAGAATTGTTTGTTTTGCTTCTTCATAAAGCAGAGTTGTTTGTAAATAGTTGACAATTTAATTTTTGTAATTAAAACATGTACAGTTGAGATCTGTTGGAATTAAAGTATGTGGCTTTTTTGGCATTTTATTTGGCATAAACCATGATAAAATACTGAAGCTTTGATGTTGAAAACAGAGATCCTTTTGATTTTTTCATTCTAATTCTGACTGCAAATTTAAGAAACAGAAAAAAAAATTCAAAAAACTTCGAAATCTGGTTTGAGTCTTTTGCCCAGCATCAGAGATACCTCTACCGCTGGTGAGTGGCAGTGAAGTTGAAGCTATTGTACATTTAAAGTAGATAAATTGAAGTTGCAAGCATGCATTTAATGTTGGATAGGCTTTTTAGCCTAGAGGCATACAAGTCTTTAGACTACTGAAAGAATTGAAACAGTTGGCAAACGGTTATTTTGCTAAGAATCTCTATAAATTTTGTTTGGAAATGTTTAAGAATTCCAATAATTAAATTCAGGTTTGTGTTGAAATGTACGGTTTTTTTTTCTTCCATGCACAACTTACTTAGATTCAGGAAAAGAAGCACAGTGGTGGAATCCTTGTCCAATCTAGTTTCCAAACAGACAGTGGATCAGTTGAGTGATGGTGAGTTATAATACAGTTAAAATAAAAAAGTGCAAAAAGCTCAAAACTACCCTACCAATATGTACAAATATGCTTACCTCTGTAACTTGACTAGTGTCTTACAGTAATAAATGTACAAACCATCTAGATAAACTTTTTTTTCCTAATTTGAATGGAAAGCTTCAGTGGGGAATTCAGCCTAATTTTTTTGGTTCTGAACATGCATGAATTAAGAAAGGAATGCCTTTCACAACACTTTATAGGATTGAAGAGAAATTTCCTTTTTTTACTTAAGACAGCTCCCAAAAGTTTAAGAATCATTGATGCAGTGGAATACATCCTTGTCATTAGTTGCATTGGGATCTGAATATATTAACAAGTTTTGTGCTTGTCTGTTTTGCCTTAAGGTGTTTTGGGAAATGGTATCAGTACATTGTTCATGGCTCTGAAAATGCTGATCTCCTATTTCTGATTCAGGCAGAATCAAGTATGCATTTTTTTCTAACCTGGCACAAGAATCCTCTTTAATACTTGGACACATCAAACTCACCACGTATGCACTGTACATACAGCAGCCTTGTGCATGTGGCTGGTCTTGCAGCATGGGTGCAGAGCAACTCGTGTCGTGTTAAATCAAATGTACTTTAGTGCTGCATGAAGACAGAAAGTCTGCCTGGGCCTTTCAGTTTGTTGAGCATGACTTGGTGAAAACCTGTTCATGATGTCTTAGTGGACGTAGGAAAAGCCTGAACCTCAGTTAGGGCTACCATTCATCTGCCAAAGTTTCATGTAAAACATGGAAGGAGGGTTGAAAGACTTAGTTGTTGCAGGCTGTTAAGCTCAGAATCAATGAGAAGTACAGGAGACCATCTATCAGAATGACAAGTAGCTTTTGCCATAGACCGAGGTCAGCTCTGACAAGGTTTTGTCTGAGAAGAAGGGAAACAGAAGAATTTTGTTGGGATTTGTGTGTTACAACTATTAGTCAGCAGTTACTGAAATGGCAACCGCAGAATTTCGCTTATTTGTTTTTTTTATCCTTGTCTTGGCAGCATTTTGTTTGTTCCATTGACCCCAAGAAGACAATATTGACAATTACTTTGCTGATAGTAAATTATTTTTCTTTCTCACATAGAGGAAATGCATGCTGAAATCTGCTATGCTGAATGCTTGTTACAGAAAGCAGCTCTCACCTTTGTACAGGTAAAGTCAATTCTTGATTTGGTGTAATGCACAGAGATTAGTCTAATGGAGAGGGATTAGTACTTGCAAAGCATCATTCCAACAATGGAGAGTATATTTGCAACCAAACTTTTTGCTAGTGGATGTTATGGTAGTGTTTGAAAGCATGGTACATCCTGTACTACTCAGCAATGTCCTCTCCCTTTGTTTGTACAAATGACCAAAGATGTTATTGATATTCAGGTACCAAGGTATCACCCTAAGGTATATTGTAGTTTGATACAGGTGGTATGTTTAAATTATTTGTATCACATCAGACAGTGTCCCGTGATTGTATAAAAGTATGTTCAGGTATGAGGAAGTGTATTGTTTGAAAGTGCAAGTCATTATTTCCACAAACATGTAGAATGTTTCCCAACTAACAGAACTTCAGCTGATACACACATGTAATTTCTGATTCAGTCTTGCTGTCTATGCACTTTGACATGATGTCAGGAATAATATAGTAATGAATTATAATAAAATGAGCATGCTTTAGCATCGCTGAGGTAACAATTCAGCCCACATAGAAAAATCTCTCTGGTGATACTGATTTAGGTTGTGGTTCAGGAACATACTACACAGTTCGTACTACATACATGTTCATACTACAGAGTTTTCAAATTCAAATTGAAATTTGATTCCTGAAAACAGGAGTTGCTAGTCATACTTCTTTAATGTATATGAGTGTTTAACAAATGTTTATTAAATATATTTGAGATAATCTCTTCCAATGTAAATTATGAGAAAGAAGCAAGGCACATAGATGCTAAGGTAAGATAAGTTCATTTGGCCAATATTTATAAACCACTAGATCCAGTATATTGGCTAGAAGTGTCAGGAAATATTATTAATTGAATATCGGTCTTTTGTATAACTGGCTTTCTCCTTTACTAACCAAACAAAGCAATCGTCTTTATTTTTGCTGGGTGTGTGGGGTCTTTTTTAAGCATGAAAAGAATTTTTAAGTGGTTTTTGAAGGAGGTGAATTACAACTGTGTAAATAATAAAACCCTTTAGATATTTATTATTTCTAAAACACCAACTCTTTATTGCCTTTGACTGTGATACCCCACTCTGCTGATTGCTGTCCAGCCCCATACTTTTCATCTTTGGCTGACCATGATTCACCTGAGGATGATGATAATAATGAAAATATAACCATTCAGAAACAGGGAACTAGAATGCTTGTACTGAAACCCTTGCATTTGCTTGTTCAGACTTGCAGACAAAACAGATCAGGTCTTCTGAAATGGTGGGTCTTCTACAGAAGCCAGAATTTCCTTTGGCTGACAGTTCTGAGGCTTTTTTTTTTTTTGTGCTTTCTCATTTCCACATCATATATACTGTTTCTGAGTATTTGAATGTGCGTTTTTGAAATGCCAGCACATGTTCCCCTTTTGTGTGAATCCTAGGAGAAAAAAATTCCATCCTGTTGAACTGATACCACCTTGCTTTTCAGGAATTTAGTTTTGATGGCTAGTACATTGTGGCTTTGTTTTGATTTTTCTAGACGTTAGTAAGTACATATATTGAGTAATTATGGTTGCTTTTGATCAGCAGTGCGATTTCATTTGTTCAGGGGATTCTTCAGTTTGTCTTCTGCCAGTTTCTGTAGGCTTCCTTGTGTATGTGAGAGTTGCCATTTCCAAATTTTCTAAGCAGTTCCTACAGCACCATCTGGTGGAGAGCTTTCTTGGTTCATTTAGATACATTTCAAATAATTCTGTTAAAAGTAACACTTTGACTCTTTTTCACCTTTCACTTCAGTTTTGAAATTTGTAACATGCACCAAAGAAATGTTTCCCTGACAACTTAAAACAAGTGTTAGCTTCAGTGTTAGAGATGCATCTAATAACTGAAAAATATTTTTAATGCTTCCAATGACCATTAACTTATAAATAAATGTAAATGTAGCTGGTTGATTTCTGTGTATGTGTTATGTATAATAGCTGAACGCACAATTTTGTACAGTTAATTTTTTTTCTTCCAGGATGAAAATATGATCAACTTTATCAAAGGTGGTCTCAAAATTAGGACGAGTTACCAAATATACAAGTAAGCCATTAGAAAACACTTAGTTTCAACGTTGGTATAAGCAGCTGGAGTGGCATTAATGCTCCAGCCCCAGCAATGAAATATTTGTATAGCAATCATAGTGATTATACTTCATATAATTTCTAAGTCATGTTTCCCCTTCCTTCTTTTTTTTTTCTCCATCAAAAGAGAATGTCATCAGGTGCTACAGGTGACTCAGGGGAACAAAAGCAAAAATGAAACTTACTACCAGTTTGAAGGAGGAGTAAAACTTGGAATTGGAGCATTCAACTTGGTATGACTTCTTCCACTACAGAATTGGGATAATTCTGTAGGACTGTCTTTTGCATACGCAGTACTGTAACTGATTTAACGTTTACACATTGTAAAATGGAGATAAAGGCTTTGGAAGTTTTATGCAATATGAAAACAGCAGTGACTTTTGGCATGCATGCTTGCTACTAGTTTATTATGAAATTTCTACTAGTTTATTCTGAAATGTTTTATTCTCTGGGAGCAACAAATGTATGTATTTCTGAAGTGGGAAAGCACCTACATCTACCTGTGTGTAGCAGGAATTTTTAAGATGCTTATGCTGTTGGTTACAGGATACCTGGAGAGACTGTTCTAACTCCCCCATGTATACCATTCTTTTGCTTCAGTGACATACTCTAGATTCGCATAGATAATTTTAGTTAGAAGAATGAACAGTAGTTTACTCAAAGAAAATGGCATTTTCTTTACAATTTGTTACGGTTACCTTTTTGCATCTGTCAGGGCAACGGTAAAACTTGATTTCTGCTGGTGTGTTAGTTTCTGTATCGTTCTAGACTGAAGATGACCACTTTTTGGTTATGGTCAGAATTCAGGTCTGTCTGCACCAGTCTTTAAAACTCATGCAGCTGTGTTCATAAGAGCTCTGACTTTTCCTGTTCTTCATGGAGTCTTCTCAGTAGGAGTCTTAGCAGAAAAGGTCTCTGATGGGCAGAATGTATTAGGGTGAATGGAGCTTTTAAAAACTGACCTTCAAGTAGGCCTTCTTCTTAATCATCATTGAAAAGGTGGTTATAGTCTTTCTAAGGTTTCTGTTTTGTAGGATATGGAGGATGCAGTTACAGGGGGAACAAGAGTGCATATAACAGAGAACTAAAGGACGATAGCAACAGCTAGTATTTCAGTCCTCCCACAGGAGGAACAAGTAGAGCTTTTGAGATACCATCATTTCATTTTATGAGGAGTAGGTTGTAGGAAATACTAAAATAGACGATATTTTCATTCCAAAAGACCCACCATTTTCAAGCAATTCTGACCATCTGTCATTATCTGAAGAAGCACAGCTGGACTGTCTTGCTTTTTCATGCTGGATGATCATCAAAATTCTGAGCATGCATGTCTACTTACAAGTTCTTTTTGTGTTTTACTTTTTTACTGATGTGTAATGGCATTTAACATTGTAGCCGGCCTTTTTGGTTCATGTCTATAGCAATTTTACTCTTTTTTTGAAATGTACATGTTTTTAATTATCTTTTTTTTTAAAAATGTATTTCAGATGCTGTCACTTTTACCAGGAAGGATCCTCCGACTTTTAGAATTTATTGGATTTTCTGGCAATAGGGTATTTGATTTGATAGTTGTTTTTTCAAATTAATCTTTTCTCAAGATGAAAACTGGATGGATTTAATGTCATATATTTCACAGTAAAAGCATAGTCTCTATTGTTTATCAGTATTTTAGTGTTAGAAAGATAAATGGGCTAGGTGATACAGGCATAAAAGCACATATGGTGATACCCAGCTCTTTAAGAACCATGGGAAATGGCCAGTCTGCTTCAGAGGGCATTTTTCCAATGCAATTTCCTTTCCTTTTGCTGATCCTTATATAGAGGATGTCAGCTTTCTTTTCTAGCTGATGCGCAGAAATTAATGGTCCTCATGCCACTAACTGAGGGAAGAATCACAGTTCTGCATTTTTGCACCCAAAATCCCAGCCTGTTCCTTTGGAAGAAAGAATTTCTGAATATCATGTGTCACCCTGGAATCAAGGAACATCTCTCTCTCATGGATGAGATACATATTTGTAACCATAGCCTTGTTTTGTAAACCTGTCCTTGTTTTGTAAGTATTTTACAGCTCTTTCAAGCTTTTTGGTGCCCATAAGAAATAAAAAAAAAACAAGCAAAAAAACCCCTAACAATCCACAGAATTATACATACCTAAACTTCAAATTTTTAATGCTACAGTCACCATATGGTCTTACTGCTGTTAGCTTGTCCACAATATGGTTCTCCTTTTGTAAAATTAGACTTCTCTAGAGACCTGTTAATTCTGTTTCTTCCTCTGAAAGACCTGGTTCTTGCTGAAGGTCTTCCATGATATACTTTTCTCCCTGACTAAAAAGGCAATGAAAGCTGAAAGGAAAAGAATAAACAATTTTGGAATATCATCACTTTTTTTTTTTTGTGGTGCTTGAATTCTCCTATAATTTATCAGATTGCTATGCAGTAAATCTGATCTGTTAATATTTGTTTTGAGGCAAAATTATTATGTTCTGATATGTTTCTGAAGAGTCACTGCTCTTGAGCAGGGAAGCTCTGAGCACATCTCAACAACCCCCAAGCAGTCAAGCTGTTATGTAATGGATCTAAACTGGAAAGGGAAGTCTCGTGTTACAAGACGAATAAGGCTCCATAAATCTGGATCTGTATTTAGACAGCAGAGCTAATATTTTGGTCAGAACCTCAAAATAGTGGCTGACTTGATGGAAGAGAATTGAGCATAGCCAGGGTTTTCTGTGAAGGAAGACTGATGCCAAAAACACTGGAACAGTTGGGAGAATTTCCCACTGAACACAGATTGAAGGATGTTATTCTGAAAGACTCATAGTCAGAAAATAATGGGGATGGGATGTAGACCTGTGTGTCTGCATGTTTCATGTGGTGTTCCCATTTTACCAGAGCACTGAAATGCATGGAGGGGTTTATTCAGAGCTAGATTTGTCTTCTCCTTCCTGAGTGCTATTAGCTGTGACAGAACTGTTTTGGTAGAGGGTTGTGTTGGATTTGAGATAATGAAGTGCTGAATTATGAAATACTTACCTCTGAAAGGAAAACTGAATTTTGATTAGCCAGAAACAATTAATAGTAACTCCATATACTTGTAGTTAATTCTGCATGTGTTTGTGATATTTCTTAGGAGTTGGGCCTCTGCCAACTACGGGAAGGTGCATCTGGCAGCAGTTTGAGGGCCATTCTGTGTACTTTCACCCTGTTGGTTTATCATACTTACGTCTCCTTAATCCTTGGTGAGACCCACTGTGTAGCTGTTCAGTCATGCCGCACCTTATGATAGATATTGTGATTTATTTTTGTAACTTAATTTCAAAATTGTGGCCAAAAAGGAGTTTTCTGTGTACTTAATTATGATCTGAAATTAATATCCATGACAAAGCTATGTCTGCAGAAACAGTGTGGGTGAATGGCATTATACCAACATCTTGCTCTGTTTGCAGGTCTGTCTCAACATGTGACAGCAACATAAGTTCAGTAATAAGTTCAGAAAAGTCAGTATCCATAAATTAACATCAGATACTGTGAAAACTATTTCCAGGAAAAAACGCTGTACACCCAGAAGGAACTGTTTTTGGGACATAGAGCTAAAAGTCATAATTAGTTCTATATACTTCTTTGCCATTTATTTTCATGTTCTTTAATTTTTAAGTATTTTAGTCCTTGTCCCTCAGGCTCATCGGGAAATTAAGGAGAACTTAATTTCTTCCAGTATCACTTGTATTTCATTACTGAATTCAAAATTAGGAAATGAGGCAGCTGAGGAATGTTTTCCTAACTTGATAAAGCATTTAAAGGGATTTAAAAATATAACTAAGATTTATAATGGAACAGTTTAAAGAATATTCCTGTAATTCTAATCTGTTTCTACTGACATATATTTAGTATCTTAAAAGCACTTGGTACCTTTGGGACAAGAATGTAGTTTTATAGAAACACTATAATGAAATAATTCTGCTTTCACATAAAAGCAATCATCCATTGATCTATCAAAGTCATAATATGATTTGAAAACAAAACACCAATCTATGAAACTTGGGGACTTTAAAGTACATTGAGGTTGGTTTGTTACATTTTCTAGGTACTGGGGAAGCCAACCTTCAGGAAGCAGACAGTCTCCTTGAACCCTACCTCCAGAAATTTCCAAATGTGCGTATTTTCAATACATTTTGTTACAGAAATGTACTTCCCTAAGCTCAAAATCCTAACTGGTTATTTTTCTCATCTCCTTACAAGGGTTCCATTATTCTGTTTTATGCTGCCAGAATAGATATACTGAAAGGAAATTTTGAAAAGGTAAATCAATTTTTTCTTTCTAAGGCTTTTATTTGTTTAGTATTCAACCTGAGGGGGAAAAAATAATTAATTAGTCAATCAAAGTATACTTTAGTTGGACTGATAACTATGCTCTTATCCCTGTTCATGTTCACTGCCAATGTTGATTCCAGCCCTCTTTAAGTGAGACTGAAAGGAAAGTTTATTTTACTTGTCAGGTGTTCTCCATTTGGGTGCTAGGTAAGAATTTGCTCTGTAATTGCATGTGGCTCTCACATGGAGCTGTAATTGAGCCAGTTTTCATCATTCTTACTTAACTACTCACAGGCACAATTGAGGTTCCAAGACTGCATAGCAGCCCAGCAAGAGTGGAAACAGATTCATCATCTCTGTTACTGGGAACTGATGTGGTGCTACACCTTCCAGCAGGACTGGCTTCAAGCATATCGGTATGCAGACCTGCTCAGCAAAGAGAGCAGGTGGTCTAAGGTAAATGGGCAGGTGGACATTGTTGTGATATTCCAGTGGCCTCTGCAGTTAAAGTTGCTTTTCAGTTTTCACAATAAGTGTAATTTTTGTATTCTAGTGAAACTCATAAGAAAAAACATAATGGCACCAAATACTTTTAACTGGGTGGTTAAGGATGATTTTTTATTTCAAGTTTTGAAGCACCAGAGCCATAGGCAGCAATGCCTTGGCCCCTCCAAAAAGGGAGGTACTTACCTTCCACAACTCACTGAGTTGTGAGAAGGAAGAGGGATGGGAAAACTGTTAACTTCTCTCTCAAGTCAAGTTCTAATACTCCCTAGTAAAATTTGGCTGAAGAAACTGTGTGTTGTTTATAAACAGACAGACCTACTCAGCAGATTGCTTTAGGTTACAAAATTAGAAACCTGCTGGGAACAGGGTCTCACAAGAAAAGTTGGGCTATCAACCTTTTCCTTGTAAAAATGTTTCTCAAAGTATGAACCAAGCACAATGCGTCAATAATTTTTTATTCATTATTATTGTCTGTTCCTGTCTAGATTACTGTTTTACTATGCTTATTAAAAAAGGATATGTATCTAATTCTTGGTAAAAGAGGAAGAGAATGCTATGTTCAACATGAAGTGCAAATGTCTTAAATAGAATTATGGATATTTCTTTTTTTTCCTCTGCAAAACCCAGTTATTAAACTATCCTCAAATCACTTCTCAGATATTTCCTTCTGTTTATTCAAGTGTGTCTCTACATGTAGTAGGTCATATAACAGTAATGGACTTTAGAACAGTTAGGTCGTTTAACCTCATATCTTTAAAAGTGATTTGCTTAATAAATTCTCCTGTTCTTTGCAGGAGACACCTTTAATTTTCTGACTAATTTAAAATATTAATAAATACGTTGAAAATAAAATTATAGCATAAACTATGTGATAAAGAGAGATTGCTATACTTTTATAGTTCTGCCTGCCTGAGAATTACTGGAGTAATTACTGGAGCAGTTGGGATGAGAGATTTGAGTCCTTAGCGTATTGATTGAACACAGTGAATTAGATGTGCCAATCTGTTGCTGTTTCTTTTTGAAACAGGCAATATATGTATTCCAGAAGGCAGCAATTCTGTGTATGCTTCCAGAGGATGATTTGAAGAGGACTGGTGAGGACATTGTTTCTTTATTCAGGTAAACATTTATAAAGCAACTAGATGCTTTTCCCCATGTCTTTGTCTTGTGTGACTTAGTTCCTGCTTATAACCATAAACTTTTCAGTTTTTCTCTTTGCTTTTAGCATTAGAATATTTAAAATACTGCTTTTATGAGCAAACATACATCCTACAGCTGTGGTCTGCATGGTGTGAAACAATTTTAAGATGTTGTACTTCAAAGGCAAACAGTAAATCTTACTAGCTGAAACAAGGTGAAAAAACAACACCATTAAGCAACTCC
This sequence comes from Climacteris rufus, assembly GCA_013398175.1. Lineage (NCBI taxonomy): Eukaryota > Metazoa > Chordata > Aves > Passeriformes > Climacteridae > Climacteris > Climacteris rufus. The sequence continues at coordinate 13,224 of VZRZ01005518.1, read as the reverse complement.
CATTTCCCATTTTCCCTTCTCGTAGACAAGTGGATGGTCTAAAACAGAGAATTGCTGGAAAATCTATCCCAACTGAGAAGTTTGCAGTAAGGAAAGCTCGACGCTATGTGTGTCCTCAGCCGGTGAAGCTGATACTACCTGCCTTGGTATTTGCTCTTGCTTGCTTTTCATTCTTTGCAAAGAGAAAATAAATCAGTATACTTCATCATACAAAGAAGGAATAATATTGTTCAGGTATTATGTGTCTGCATTTTAAAATTATTTTTCAAAGAAGTTACTGTAATCATGCAGTGGGATTTTTGTGAAAAGTACGAGGGGCTGGATCATAGTACCAAGTCGTAGCAGTCCAAAACAAGAGCCAGATTTTTCACATGAAAGTTCAGTCATACAGAGAATGATTGCTGTTGCCACATGAGGCTGTAAGTCACTTTTGAGCTAGAAACCTGCATGAATGTTCTTTGGGTTGGCACAATTTTAGTCCTTGTCTCGTGGACTCATTAGGAAGTTAAGGAGTACTTCAGTACTTTCTGTTCTTCTAAGGAGAGTTAGGAGTGGTGGTTGTTTTTTTTTATTTTTTTTTTCCTTATATTAAGTCTGAGTAAAATGTGCAGAAGTTACTTTTTAAATACTATTCTAATTTCCCATATTTTAACTTCAGAGGTATTAGTGTTGCACAGATTGGAGTCTCTCTCTCTCTCTCTCTCTCTCTCTCTCTCTGTATATATATATATAAGCACAAGAGTGTGTGTTTGGGTGCACACTTATATAAGTATGCTGGATACATATGCACACACTCAAATTCACACCAGATTTACTTATCATCCTTTAGAAAGTAACTACTTTCAGCTCTGTCTTTAGTTCACGCAGCAGAGGCCACAAATTGAACGTAGAACACCCAGTTTTGCTGATGTGTTATGCGGGTGATGGTAAACTGTCATGCGATAAAATAGGTTCAGTTTCGTTTTTGAAGATTGTGAAGATGCGTGATCGTAGAATCCATTAAAAAGGTGTCAAAACATTCAAAATTTAGAAACCCAACTTTGTCAACACATTTGATGTAATTTTTCCTTTCCTATTCACAGACCTTTTGTATTGTTTAAAACAAGCTTTTGTAGTGCTTTTATGTACTCAAAATGTTCCATAACAGCCTTTTCAGCAGTACTCTTCAGTTAAATATTTATGCAATTCCATGAGTTTGTCTTATGTTGGTTTTTTTGGGTTTGGTTTCTTTTTTTTCTTTTTCTTTTTTTCTGGTGTTTTCTATGTGTTTATTTTTGGTCAGGAAATGATGTATGTCTGGAACGGATTTGCAATTGTGGGCAGAAGAGCAGATCTCACTGAAAACTTACTGGTGACAATTGAAAAAGAAGAAACTGCTCTACAAAGTGAAACTAGTAAGTGATCAATTAAGGTGGAATTAATAATCTTATAAGAAATGCTGACATTTTTCTGTGCTTCTGTCTACTGATATTGTGTGAAGTAAATGTTGACTTGGAAAATGTGTTAATTAAGTGCAAGTGTGGAGATGTAGAGGCCATGTGGAAGTTGAGTGGTTCTTTGATGAGTTCTTTACCCAGCTTGCTTGATGCTGCAGAAGAATACAGAAAACTCAAGGATGTGAGGTTTTTAGTTACAGAGCACGACTGCTGTAGCAGAGTTTTTCCAATCTTTGAGAGTGTTCTTGTGCCATAATCTGCTGAAGTCTTAAATGTCTGAAAAATACTTTTTCTGAACCAATTTATACCATACTTTACTACAGAGGACACAGGCTGAGTAGAATATGACAAAATGTAAAAGACATAATGAAGTGCTTTGCATGATTGAGTCTGGTTTTTTGTTTTACTTTCTGGCAATATAAAACATGTTTGCCAGTTGTAAAATAAAACATAATTAACAAATAAACTTTTACCATGGTTTTGCACCTTGGGGTAATGTTTAGAGAATCAGCCCATAACTTACTCCTAGAAGAATATAAATTCCATTATTGCAACAGGTTTACTGCACAAGAACTTGGCTTTATTAGGTTTTAGCAGGTGGATGCTGTAACCTGTCGTGAATTTTTTTGTAGAATTATCTTTTGAGTTTTTCTAGAATGAATAAATACTATCCTTTTGCATGTGAAAATTTTAAAATGATAATTCATTAAAAATAATTTCTGTTGAACCCAGATTTTGGTCACACGTATCAAAAATTTAGCAACTTAGTTTTGCCAATGGTTAAAACATCAATTATGAAACATAAGCTTTATCCAAGTACGACTTACAGTATAAATTGAGATCATGCATAAGAAGTTATACAAGGACATATAAGAAATACATAGTTGTAAAATCAGGATGGCATAATAAACCAAAGGAGAGCATCTTAAAAGGCCGTGGTTGAATTGGGTCCTTTAATTTTTTTTTGGTGCTCTTCACTTTCCTGCAGAATCAGTAGCGTGCCTATTAAATCTCAGATGTGTTCCTTTTTTGTTGTTGTTGTGATATTAAAACAGAGGTACAGTGATGCACAAGATATTTGCAAATAAATTAATGTTCACATGTGTTCCACATGGAAAGTTCTGGCAGAACCTCTTGGAAATCCAGTGCTGTATCATGTAGAGGCTTTTATCAGAAGTGCTCATCTATTGTAACAGTGAAGTAAATTTCTTGTCAAATCCCTAAGTAGAGATGTACAAGGTAGCAAAATAAAAGGAACAGGAATAAAACCAATATGTTTTTTCTTATGGTAATCCACTGTTTGCAAAGAGGATATAATCTGGAAGCATATATACTTTGTGTGTCTCTTTTCAGTAATACCTTCAGTCAAGTGTGATTTTGTTCACATTTATCATCCTGATTTGCCTTTAAAGATATGGAATCAGACTAGATAAAGACCCTGATTACCAGAGTTGCTGCTCAATTTAGACCCAAAGAAAAAGTGATTAAGGCTATTAGCAGAGTATGACAAGGTTACAGTATCATTTTAAGAGACAGTTGTTAGTGGTAGTAGCATCAAAGGATTGCTAAGGTGCTGTAGAAAAGGGTGTTGATTATACACAAAGCTCACTTATGGATTGAGACTTCTTAGAGCTGTTCTTACTTCATTTGGTTCATGTGAACAGGCACAGCAAGGAATCTTTCAAGGATTTAAAGTCATTTTATGTTGTATAGAGCTGAAAACAGAGATGATAGAAGAAACAAATAAAAGACATTAGAGATGGGGGTTTTTTGTTGGGTTCCCTCTCTTCCCCAGGATTTCTGGAAATCTTATTTTTTCACTTTTTTTCATTTCCAATATTTTGAAAAGGAATATGTAACTTCAAGAAAAATCCATTTTTTGCATGTTGTGTTATTCTGGGAATGATACTTCCTTTAGTGTAGAGGACTGCAGGAAGGTGATTCTCTCACATTTATTGCAAGGTTGTCTGTATTAAATTGGCCTGTGCATTTATTGTCATTTACTGTTAGTGTTTTGGCATAATAGCTTTTATTCTTTTGGGAAATAACAGGGAGATACTAGTTGAAGTTGTTAAAGACTGGTGAGCCCTTACTGACATCAGTGCATGCCCGCAGTAATTTTGGCGAAGAAGTCCTCCAGTAGACAGTCAGAGAATCCAATACTTAGCCTAGTAAAACAGGCCAGAGAGAATGCAAAGTAGTCACCCACCGCGCTTCTACTGTCACTAAAAGCACAGTCTGTCAGTTACACTCTATTGAGACTTTCTGGGTTTAAACACAGACAGAAATAAGACTGAATGTAGTGGCAAAGCGTTCACTGAATCCTAAAATGCGTTAGTCTTGCATGTTTCAGAACTGTTTGTGTAGGATTTCTTTGGCAGACTATTAAGAAAAAAAATAGCATGGCCTTAGAGAGCTGGTAATTAGTTGTAAACAACAGGAACTGAAGGGAGAGTGTTTTGCTTCCTGAATTGTTAATGTATGTGCTGCCATCTGTCTATCCATATGTGTTTTCTGTCCTTTCTTTTCCTTCCTTGTACCCAGAAAATGGTATAAACTAAGAGAACTAAAAAGGATCACACTTGTTAAGTAAAGTTTGCATTTATTCAAACACCCTCTTTCATCTGATATTGTTAGTCCTATTGAACATAAAACTTTATTCAATTTTCAAATGTTATGCACTACTACTGAGGCTTCTTAAACATTAGAGATTATAAAATTATTAACATATGTGGATTCTTGAATTTGTACTGCAAAATAATGCTTCTGCAGAGTTCTGTAGGACAGAGTTGTAGTGTGGTTTTGTATTTTTTCATGTATTTTTATTTACTGGTGCTACTGGAGGTCTCTGTAACAGGGGAAGCTATTAAGATAGTGTGATAGTTTCTGTCTCACCATGGTTTTAGATGCTGCAATCTCTAAGGACAGTTTATGCCTGTTTGTTGGATGTTTCAATTTTGTCTTATTTCTTCTTTGCCTATCTTTAAAGAGACAGATACAGATGTTATGGACACATCTTTTTTAGTGGACAGTATTTCAAATCGTGCATGAGGGTTATGTACATTTTGAGGTATAAAATATGAGAAACAACGTCCTGAGTCTGAATATATATTCCCTACTGAAAATCTGATTTTGCTTTCATGATGTCTTCAAATTGTTTGATATATCTTGCTTTTACTGTTAGATCACAATGAATACTATATGGATGATGTGTGCATGTTGCAGCTACTGAAAGGCCTTTGTCTGAAACATTTGGGAAGACTCATGCAAGCTGAATTGTGTTTCAGTAAAGTAATTCAAAGGTAAAAACATTACAGAAATAGATTTTAAATCTTTTTATTTTCTATTTTTTGGTGAGATTTCTGATATTTCTGTAGTACCTGCCATGTTAGCATTTTGAATAATTAAACAGCCTGTTAAGGAGCTGGAATTAAAATACCTGTGAAAGTAGTTAGAGAAACAGAAAACTTTGCTAGTATTTTTCTGTAGCAATATAACACTTATTATAGCTTTATATGTGTGGTGTTTTAGACCATATGAATCGAACTGTCTGGTAGCATATCCAGATGCATTTGGAATTGTATTTGAGTGCTATCTGTAAGTAAAGACAACTCATATAGGTTTTTTGTTTGTTTGTTTTTATTCAGTATTTAGTACTTCAGTAGTTAATGCTTCCCCATGTAGATGAGAAGTTTTTGATACATGTTTCAGTTGAAAACTTGGTTTTCCTGTTTTATTTTATCTGGATTTATCAAATACTTCAGGTGTCAGATCCATACCTGCTGTAATAGCTTTCCTATAAAAAACATGAGTCATGTACTGGTTATAATTGCAAACTTCTTAGAAATTTTTAAGTATTTGAGCTGAAGAAGCATTTTTGCACTTGTAATATTTTTAGTAAGTAATTTGTAAAAATTAATAATTAATAATAGAATTTGCTATTGAGAATTCTGTGTGTGTTTCAATTCTCTTGCCATCTTGTTTTCTCTTACCCATTTCTAAGATCCCTCATGAGTTTAGTCAAGCGCTGTGCAAGTTGCCGGGTAGAGGGGTTTGATTGGTTGCAAGTTAAAGGAATGCTGTTTCTGCAAAAACTTATTCCAAAGGTGGTTGACAACAGGTAGACTTTTAGAGCAGAGATACTAAAAAAAAAATCTAATGACAACAGTTCTTCATAAAGTGTATGTTTTGCATGGGGAAGAGGAAAAGTTTTCTGGTGGATTAAATACCTACTTTTTCTTCAGCTTTACTTTTTACATGTCTAGGGCTGCTACAGTGCTTTGAGAGCGTTTTTTAATGTGTACAGAGTTAACCAGTAAAAAACATCCCAGAGTGTTTTTTTCTGGCTATGTGCTGTTACAGGCAGGGATTGTTTTTAAAAGTTAACTGGTCACTTGATCACAAGGTTGTAAGTAACCTTTCTGCATTTTTCTGGTTTTCTAGTGAGAAGCAAATCAAATATGATAGTTACTTGGTGCCATTCACCCTGTATGAATTGGGTCTTCTGTACAAACAACAGGATGACAGAGAAAAAGCAATAAGATACATAGAAGCTGCAAAGTAAGTGGATTTTTTTTATCACCCTGTAAATTAAGAATAGCTGAATATTGGTAGCAATGAAGACAGGTTTTTTTCCTTCCTGACAACTTCTTTGCAAAATACAAGTAATTATAAATCTTTCTTGAACAGATTTGGAGAATTTGTCCAATATAGTTGAATTTTGCAGTTGAATTTTCGTGAAATTGTCCTTCAGACACAGTGAAGTAGACAGATTGAAGTAGGACATGGTATGAAGGGAAAATATTTCCTTCTCATATGGACTTCAAAGATGCTGAGACTCCATTGCATGCATGGGATGAATCTGGAGAGTCTAGGGAAGGGATCTGTACTGCGCTGTCCAAGAGGGCAGCTGTGGGACTGAAATCTGTTCCTCTATAGGTGTTAATAGGAGTAGGTTGGAAGCCAATACACCAGTCTGACCACACCCCTTGTTCCTTTCACATGCTGTCACAGAAGACCAGCTGAGAGTTAAATTTACTGTAGAGAAAGAAGCGTATTTGCACCATCTGTAGATTGTAGTATGGGGTAGAATGGGGTAGAATTTACAGAGAAGTATATCAGTCTTGTAATAGTGTCCCCTCATTTTTGTTTGTTTTGTGGGGAGGGGAGTTACAGAATGTAATTTCTCTGTGTTTTATTATTGTGGCTGAATTGTGTTTTGCAGTGGAACATACGTTTTCAGCTAACATCCTTACTTTTGTGTAGTATTTTGGCTTATCTTTTCACAGCAAATTTCAGTAATTTGGAGGGCTATTAAAAGAATCAAAATAAGTGAAAGAGATGCTAAGACAAGCTCAGTTTATCAGGACATATAATTTTAGTACTGGTGTAAGTCTTCTCTGCTCAATTTGTGGATGTAGCTTTAAATGTCTCATAACTCGTCTGTATGTCAGTCTCTGTTTCCTCTTGATGGAATGAAGGCTGTTACCTTTCGAACATATGAAGTAGAAACAATCCAGCCTCACCATCTTTTTCTTAAAAATGTCTGTTTTGCAGAAACAACTACAAAGAATACTCTATGGAGTCCAGGTTGCACTTCAGAATTCATGCAGCACTTGACAGCTTGAGAGTGTCACCTGCTTCAACACCTTGAATGAGGAGGGATGCTTTTCATGCATACAATAAATAGCCTACACAATCTTTTAGCAATCTCTTTTTTTAATCCTAGAAAAGAACATAATGATTGTTTTCTGTCACTTTTGGTTTGATGTATGCCATTCCTTTAGACTGTTTTTTTCTGTGTAGCACCTATACTGTGTCTGTGTGCTATTTCAAAGACCTTATATTTTATTTGATAAAAATAATTTCATATTTGACTTGAATGGGGGATATTTTTAAAAAAAGTTGATGGTGCAATAAAGTTTAATGCAAACATTTTATTTTTTTAATATGAAAGCAGATGCTGGTTATGCAGTGGAACTGGTGATAATTTCTTCATTTTTGAAAGTTTGGTTTTCTGCAGTACACTTGAGATTTTTCTGCCTCTGGAACAATAATGCAATGTCTGCAGATAACCTTACCCATATTTGGTGTACTCTGAAATTTGTGTTCCAGGGGAAAGAATTAGTCATGTTTGACTTAATTGCATTTTGGGAATAAAATGAACCTGTCTGAAGTGCAATATTTTTACACTGTCGGATGAAGATAACCAGGGCTTCAGATGAAACTAAACAGGGCTACAGTTATAATGTCTTTGCAGGTCTGTTTTATTCAAAATAAGTGCTTACAGGGGATATTTTTCAGTCATAGAAAAGCAGAGCTACAAAGGATATTAAGAGATCATTTTGTGTCCTTGTTATAAAGTAGAATCAGCAGTCTTAAATTGATTCTGACAGACTTATTTAACCTGTCTAACAAAAAAAAAAAAAGCTTGCACTGAGAACATTCATTTTGGAACTCACACAGATGTCTTTCCCAGTGGGAAAAAGCTGGGAAATTTTGCCCAGTGTCTACCCCAAATAATTCTTGGCACAATTGAAACTGATTGTTTCCCATCTTCCCTGTCATGGATCTGGAGAAAAGATTGTTCTTTTCCTTTTTGAAGGAATCTTGAATTTGAAGATTAGCACCCTAGTTGGTATTCTCTGTTCTTGGATCCCAAGCAAAGTAAATAAAAAACTGGAGGATTTATATATTTTCCTAATAAAGAGAATCATTCATATTAATGGAATTTGATTGTACATCAAAAAGTGAATCCTTTTAAACTTGCAGTCAAGAAAATGTGCATATTCCAATCTAATGGCTACCAAAAACGTGCAGTAAAACTTGTAATTGCATGCATTTTTCTTTTTGTGCTTATATGTGAACAGCAGTATCATTTTGACCTTCCCATTTCTTTAGATATGCAGATTCTACCAATTCTTAAAAATAAGAATATATTTGATTTTAAGTATACACCCAATAATCATTCTTTCACTAGTTATTGCAAAACTTGCCATTTCCATACTTTATCAATGCCAGTATGTTTACTTCTGCACAGTAAGTTCATAGTTACTATGCTCATGTATGTGATTCCCTGCCCTTAACTACCACCCAAGCAAAATCAGAACAAAAGGAATAGGTGAAAAATGTCCTCAGTACATAAGTAACTGAAATTTCTAATTAAACAATCAATATAATATAAATTATTCTATTATATCTGTTCTTCTCAGGTTACTGAGAGCACAGCTTTCTTCTATGACTTATAAATAAGTTGGTGATTTAATTGCGTATAATTCTGTAATACAGTGGTATACTTACAGGAGAAGTAAGAGTTTAAAATATAAGCTAAATAAACATAATGGGTCTTTCAAAATGGAAACCTGATCCAAGGTCTGTTGTTCTTTGTTGGTTTGGATTTGTGCCTGTTATAAATGTGTAACTAAGTTATTGTGTAAAATTATACACATGTAGGTTTTTGAAGCTTGGATACCCAAGACACGGAATCACTGATAAAATAAGCATGCTTATTTTAAAATATATTCAGTTGACTGAATATATTTTAAAATATATTATTTTGAATTATATTCAATTATTTTAAAATATATTCAGTTGACTGAATATATTTTAAAATATATTATTTTGAATTATATTCAATTATTTTAAAATATATTCAGTTGACTGTAGCTAAAGTACAAAACAGGGATTAACATGTGCTGCCAACTGACTTCTCTAATGATTTGCCCATTTATAGGTATCTGATTGTAAGCTGTAGTCAGCATAAACTCGTGCTATATTTTCAGAGAATACTTTTCATGCATCTGTGGGCATTTATGTGTTCAGTTTAGGATTATTTTGGTTTAATCTGATTATTGGGTTAGTGACTGTTTCATTTTCCTGTGGAAGGTGATGGAAACAATTGCTGGTAAAACTTCTATAGGTTGTGTTGTGTGAGAGAGTACTTCACTCTAGAAGAGTTACAACTGGGACTACAGACTCTCATGATGGAGCATGAAGTAGTCTCTGATTTCTTGTTTTTGTGGGGAGTGTTTTACAGCTAATATTTTATGGGTGATTTGGGATAGAAATCGAAATTAGTGAAAAATAAACAATGAGCTTCCTGCAAAGCTGATTTTTTCCAAGTTTAGTACAAAGTGTCAAGTAGCAGTGGACGTTTTTCCATGGGTAAGGTTACTGATTGAAGAGAGAGTTAAAAAGAACTTTGTTTTCTTCATTTCAGCCTTCCCAGGTTAATATTAGTTCCGTTTGTATGTTATAGTTTGTTTCTTTTGGGATCAGCCTTTTTGCACTCCTGCAGAGAACAGTCATATCAATGCAAATTTGCAATACCCTTTGTAGTGTTTTGAGGACCCCACTATTTAGAGCTTCTCTCCTTTTCTGTGCTGCTGTTCCAAACTTTGCTAGAAAGATTCATTGATCAGGATTCTTAGCTTTAAGCTTTATTCTGGACATTTTTTTTCCAAGTTGCTAACACTGGAATTATAAATGTGTGAGAGTGACTTGTGACCGTTCAGTTAAGGCAGATGTCTGGACGGCTGTAAGAGATGGTTGGTTTTCCAAACACTGCAGAAAAGTGCATGTCTCCCTGACACAATGCATCATCACTGATGCAGTATTATTTAGGACATTATGTCTGAGTTAAGTGATTTCTGTCCAAGAGTCCATACAAAAGGTCTGTGGCTTTTTTTT
>VZRZ01005517.1:11207-22827 GCA_013398175.1 Climacteris rufus | reverse complement strand
ATGGGTGACACACTGGCACATGGATGACAAGCTGGCACATGGGTGAGGCACTCATGTGCACCTCTCATGATGCTGGAGGAGCCCACCCGCCCCTGTGGACCAGGAAATGGGGCTGGGGGCTTCGGGACCCCTGGAACGGGACACAGGGACGGGCACTGCTGGTGGCACCCTGGGGACTCGCTGCCTGCGGTCCCTTCGGAGTTTTGCTCCGGGCACGGGGAGCCCTGCGGGTGCCCCCGGTGCAGGGAGGTCCCCGCGGTGCCCAGCACCCTGCAGCACCCCAAGGTGCTCGCAGCACCCCGGGGTGCCCCCGCCGCTCCCCTGGGCGGCCCCAGCCCCGGCGTGAAGCCCTTCCTTGTTCTCCCTGGAACAAAGAGGTCGCTGTCTGGGCTCCCAGCGGCGATAACCATCGGAAACCCTATCTGCTCCGCATCCGCCGGGATGGCGCATCGGCACGGCCCTGCCCTGGCCGCACCCCGCCCTGGGGGGACAGGGGCACGGGTGGCCTTGGGGGGCAGCCCCAGAGGGGCTTTGCCATCCCTTGGCACCCCAGGCTGGCTGCCAGAGGGTTTCCACACCCTCCCGAGCAACGATGTCTTGGGGGAGCACTGTGGGATCAGCTGGGGGCGGGCAGGCTTCCTCCTCCTCTTTCTCCTTTCCCTCCTCCTCCTCCTTTCTCCTTTCCCTCCTCCTCTTCTTTCTCCTCCTCCATCGATGGGCACACACGGTGCTCCACACCTCGCAATATTAAAGCGCTCCCCAGCACCAAAACCCCAGGCTGGGATCATCTCCCACGTGGAGATGAAGAGGAGAGGCAGGCAGGATTTGGGGGAGACCCCCTGCACCCCCCCCCTGCCGCCAGCAACAAAGACAGAGGGACCTGAGGGCGACAGTCCCTATCAGGGATGGAGCTGCGATTCCTTCCTCCCTTCCCCGAGCTGAGATAGGGAGGGAGGCGAGTGGCAGAGGAGAGCAGGGCTGGGAATCATCAGCCGGGCTCGATAAGGGAGCTGCTGAAATGGGAGCAAAAATATTTAGACAATAAATGAAGTATCAGAAAAAAGCCGCGCATATCTTTGGGAAATCAATCATCCTGTACCGGGTGTCTGGACACACGGCGCCAACCGGGAGATAGGGAGCCAAACTGGGCAGATAAGGGTTAATCAAGGATTTAATTCAGCAAAGATAAACGGGCCTGAGCTTAAAAAAAAAAAAAAAGAAAAGGAAGAAAAAAAAAAAGAGCAAAGGAGAGAGGAGGAGGAGGAGGAAGAGGTGGGGATGGAGCCAGGCCTTGAGGATCCTGGGCTGGAGCTGCCTGTGTGCAGCTCAGGGGGGGATGTGGGGGAAAGATGTGGCTGGGATAGGAGGATTCAGAGCCCAAAAACACCCCTGGCCACACTCATGGACACCCCTCTCCTGGTGATGGCACCAAGCCACGAGCCCCACGGTGTCCCCTCAGTGTCCCCTCTCCTGCCCCTTCACCGCGGCTGCTGCTGCTTTGCAGGCACAACCGGAGCCCCCAGGGAGCAAATCTGGGCTGGGGAAGCCGGATCGCACCTCCTCTGTGAGGAGACAGGTGCCACCAAGCAGCCTGCGCAGAGGGGACAGAGGGGACAGCCAGCATCCTGTCCCCCTGCCTGTGGCAACGCTCTCGATGGGCAGGGAAACCTCCAACCAGGAGCTTCCCAGGGGATGAGGAGCTCGAGTAGGGAAAATCTCACTCACACAGGACTTCTCTTCCCAAATAACCTGTTTCCTCCCCGCTTCCCATGCCCTCGGGGTGCCCCTTACCGTGTCGCCGTGCCCCGGCGATGCTGGCTCGCTGTGGATGCTGCCCTGGAAGGGGCCCCAGGAGAAGCCCTCGGGGAGGCTCCTGCGGGTCCGCACCCTCCTCTCCCCATCCTGCACCTCCAGGTCCAGCTCATCTGTGGGGAGACAGGCACAGCATCAGCGGGATGCTCCCCAAACCCCCCTGCAGTCCCGGGGGACCTGGGCACCCAGCTGGAGCCGGGAGCTGCCCGCGGCTGTCCCGGGGTGGGATCCATCCCCTCCCGCAGAGGAAGGAGCGTTTCCCATCCCCGCACCCAAAGTCGCAGCAGCTTCAGGGCTTAATGGCTTTGATTATCTGATAAGGCTCTGGTTTAATGGGTTAGATAACATGTTAATACGCTATGAAGGCTGCTCGAAAATGTTTTAACTGTGCCTTTGTCTTTGGGCGCGCAGATAAGATGGCAGGTAACCAATACCCAGATGGATGTGCTGCCTGTCCCTCGCCGCCTGATGCCCCCCAAAAACGAGCTGCTCCCCGGGGACAGCGGGACAAACCCAGCCCGGGTGCGGCCGGGGATGCTCCGAGCAGCGCAGGGAAGCGGCGGGATCGCCCCTTGGCCGCTCCAGGACAAAGAGCCCCCTCCAGCCCCGGGGGGATGCGGCCGGTGCCGAGGGCGGGGAGGAGGCTGCGCCGGCTCAAAGGCAAAATTGCTTTTGGAGCCGGGAGAGCGGGGAGGATAAAGCGATCCCATGGCTGCGGAGATTGAAATCTGATGTGTTTATTAGCAGGGCTGACATCTGGATCCTCCCGGCGCTGGGGTGAGCTGAGGTGAGCGACTGGGAGCGCTGGGTGGTGGCACCTGCGGTGGCCCAGGTGCCACTGCCACCCATGGGTCCCTTCTGTCCACCCTGGGCCGCTGGGGACTCGGCTCTGAGAGCATTCCAGGGGAGCAGCCAGTGCCTCTGGCCAAACCTGCTGCCCACAGGGAGGTTTGGGAAGGTGCCCAAGGTCCCCGAGGTGTTTGGGGTCACCAGGCTGCTCCCTGTGCTCAGGCAGGTGCCACCCCCCATCCCTGGGCCACAGCCCCCAGCATGTGCAGGTGATGGGAGGGATGGGCTCTGCCGCAGCCCCTCTGCCCTGCCTTCCCATTCCCACAGCCCTCTCAGTCTGGGAGCTCTTGGAGCTGGGATGCTCCAAGAACCATCCCGGCCACAGAGATCTGGGCGCTGTTTCCAGCTGGGATTTCATCCCTGCAAAGTGGTTTTGGGAATGGGCATGGCACTGGCTCTGCCCACCCTGCATCCCTGGCATCCTCCCACCCTGCATCCCTGACATCCCTCTGCCCCACACTCCTGGCACTCCCCTGCCCACGTCCCCATCAGCTCCATCTCAGCACAGGGAGGAGGACTTGGGATGAGGCCTTGGAGGAACTGATGGGATTTATTCCCTGGCACAAACCGACCCTGAGGAGGGGCAGCACCAGCCCCTTGTCCGGCTGGTCCTTCCCATGAAGGACCTGAGGGCAGGCAGGGAGCAGAGTGACCACCAGAACGGCCTCAGGGCTGAGCAGGGCACTCAGACCCTCACATGGTGCACGTTGTTCCACACCTCCAGTGCCCTCCCATCTAATTCCCAGCGGGCTGGACTCCCTCCAGCCCCAGCATCCCCAAGCTGCCCACCCTCCCCTCCACCCCTAAAGCCCCAGGAGAGCCCCAGCAGTGGTGGCTCCCCTCTGGTTTGGCCACCCCGAATCTCCCGGCTGCTTTTGGGGACCGGAGCCCAACGGCCACCCCTCCCCTCTGGGTGCCCCCCGGGTGCCCCCCTTCCCCCGTCTCACTGGTAATCAGCAGCGTTTGGGTCAGGAGACCATGTCTCTGAGATAAGAGCATTCGCCTGACACTTCCCATGTCAGAGCACTTCATCTTCTGTGTATCAATCCCCAGCAGAGAAAACACGCAGGCGCTGATAAAGAGAAAACCGTTCCAGACAGGGGGACAAAAATAGTGCTGCCACAGTTCCTGCCAGCACCCTCGGCCACGGCCTCAGTGCACCCAAAAACGGGCTCTGGAACCCCAGGCAGCGGTGCTGAATCCCAACCCAGTGGTGCTGGAGCTCCTCCCGTGGGATGGGGGTCCCTGTGCCCGGCCAGGGGTGCTGCCAGAGCCCCTGTGCTGCACCCATGTGAACACAGCAAGGAAAAAAGGAGGGGAGAGATGATTTTTCCAATGAAACACACAGCATTGCTGGGTGGGAAGAGGGAAAGCGATGGGGAGGCCTGGGAGATGCTGCGTGTTCCACGCTGGGAACAAAGCCCAAGGCCAGGGAGCTGTTCCCATGTGGGAACCAACGGGCAGCAGGGAGCAATCCCACCGTGGATCCAGGCACTTCCCACTGCCTGCCGGGTTGGGAAGAGCTGCTGGCAGCCCGTGGGGTGTCCTGGAGCAAAGTCCATGGGCTCCAGCTCCCTGTGGGATCCCTCTGGAAGGTGAACACCCCCCAGGTATCTCCCCTGGCCATGGGTCCTGGGTAGGTCCTGTGTTATCAGGGGAGCAGGGCTTATCTCCCAGATCGTTAACCAAATTGGGCAGGGAGCTGCCTGTTTGCTCTGGGTTGAAGAGAAAAGCAGCAGGAAGGAAGGAAAGAAGGAAGGAAAGAAGGAAGGAAGGGGGGAAAAGCCCCCAGCCAGCCAGGTGCACCTGCCTGGTGTGACACAGACCCCGGGAACACGGGGTGCAGGGCTGCTCCTGGCTTATCTCCCCATCGAGGTTCCAAAGGAATAGGCTGAGCTGTGCTGGGAGCAAAGATTACTCCTGCCACCACCCCATGGCCACGCAGCAGGCAATCGATGGCTGAGCAGGCACAGCCAGCACCCACATTCCTGCCCATCCAGAGGGCCCAGGGTGGGCCCAGGGGAGGAGGAACCTGTGGGGATGCACAGTTCCAGGGAGGCATCAGGGAGCCATGCAGCTGGATCCTCCTCCTGCACGGGCTGTGATGGAGATGAACGGCCAGAGCCCACGTGCAAGGTGACCCACAGCATTCCCAACGCCAGGGAAATTGATGGCACTGCCAGGAGCAGCACAGAGCTGGGCTAGATTGCTCCTGGAAGCTCTGGAGATGCAGCCACATCCATACACACCTTTGCTTTCCCTGAAGGAGCGAGCAGGAAGAACAGACAAACCCACTCATCCCAACCCATCCCATGCCAAGCTGCTCCTGCATCCCTTTGCCTCAACTGCATCCGTAGGACTTGAACCACATCCAAACCAACTGCTCTGCCCCTCCGTGGGCACCCAGGCTCGGAGGTCCCTGCAGTGTTTGCAGCTGCCTGGAGACTATCAGGATAAATACAGCTACGGGCTGTCACGGGATCACATCCCAGGATCAGTTCCCTGTTCCCAGTAAAGTCAGCGCCCTGTGCCAGCCCCGGGGGCCACGCGCCAGATCCGGCCCCGTGTGAGCCCTGCTGGTGGGGAGACTGGAAAATGGGGATGGACTGGGGTGTCTGGGTGGGTGGATGGACCTCTGAGCCCAGGTCCCTGCCAAGGGCAGAGCAGTTGGCTCGGATGTGATTCAAGTCCTATGGATGCAGCTGAGGCAATGGGATGTGGGAGCAGGTTGGGATGGGATGGGATGGGGTGGGATGAGTGGGTTTGTCTTGGGCCCCTCTTCCCTTCCCTCCTGCTCGCTCCCACAGGGAAAGCAAATGTGGGTGCCTGGATGTGGCTGCATCTCTGGAACATCCAGGAGCAAATGTGCTGCCCTGGCTCCGTGCTGCTCCGGGCAGCGGGATGGAGGGATGGATGGAGGGATGGATGGAGGGATGGATGGACCATCCATCAATGGGTACCCAACCTCCCACGGCTCTCCCACTCCCACCCGGGGAAATCCGAGCTGGAGGAGCCCCAGCTCCCCCCGGTTCCCCCGGCAGCCCCGTCCCGGCCCCAGCTGCCGTTTTTAGAAGCGGCGAGAGCGCGGCGGAAGGAATAAATCCTGACAACTCAACTACTGAAATGATGTGATGGCACCGCTCCGATAAGATGGAGGGAGCCGATTGGGAAGAGTCTTAAGCTGTGAACACGCAGCATCTCCACTCTTCACCTCCGCTCACAAAGGGAAATCTCTCCAAAGGGGCTAAGGAGATTATCCCGGCTTTGCCGTCCCGGGTGCTCGAGTAATCAGGGCAGCCTTGGGGACGACAAAGGAGTGAGGAGGGTTTAAATCCAGCCTTGCTGGGCTGTGCCTGCTTGGGCTCAGCCTGGGCTTGCCCCGTGGATGCAGAGGGGATGGCTGGGGGAGAGCTGGGCTCTGCCCTTGGGTTTGGGGTGCAGGGACACCCTGGCAGAGCGGGAGCCACGGGGGGATTTCTGCCTTTATCTCTGCTGCCCATCGCTTGCCACTCATTGATCGGTTTTTGCCCGAGTCCAAAAGCGACTCCTTATCGAGCTGAACCCTGTCCCCGGATAAGGCAGGAGCCAGGACCTGCCCCTGCCCGGAGCAGGGGTGGCCAGGGGCACGGCCAGGCGGGGAGGGCTGCACCCCGAAAGGGCCCAGGGCTGCTCACCAGCTGTGGGGCACAGCTGGCAGGCGCTGGCGGCTCCGGCCGTGCCACGTGTGCCCCGGGATGGCCCCGCCGAGCCGGGCTGCCCTGCCCCGGGACGGGCTGATAAGCGTTCCCGGCACGTTTGCCTTTGGGGTGTTGCTGTGCCTGGCTGGCATGGGGCTGTGAGGGGGTCCCCGTCTCCAGAGGGTCCCCATTCCAAGGGGTGTCATCCCTCCTGGCAAGGGGTTCCCATCCCAGGAAATAAACGGGACCTGTGCCTGCAGGGATGCGGATGTTCACGCTGGGAATAAGATCACAAAAAGCTCAGGGAGGACGGGAAGGAGGAAAACTTCCTGGTTTCTCTGGGGCTGCCAGGATCTCTGTGCCAGGGCCCACCTGTCCCTGCTCTGTCCCCATCCCAAGGAATCCCCATTCCCATGTTGCTGCCATCCCAAGGCGGCCCCTGTCCCCAGGGATCCTCCTCACAAGGGGGTGCCCATCCCAGGAAATACACGGGACCTGTGACAGGGCTGGGGACAGGAAGAAACACTGGGAAAAACACCAGAAAGCACTCAGGAAGGATGGGAAGGAGGAAAACATCCTGGCTTCCCCAGGGCTGCCAGGGTGGCGGGACCTCTGTGCCAGGAACACCCTGTCCCTGCTCTGTCCCCTCCCCTGGGGACCCCTGGCTCTGCCCAGGCAGCGGGAAGAGGGCACTGGGGGGGCAGGAAGCCGGAGAGGGGCAGGAAGGGGAATGAAGGGGCCCCCGGAGCCGATGCAGAGGGAAGATATCCCGCCCGGAAAAGGGGAGGGACCGCATGGGGGGTCCCTGCCACAGCCCCGAGTGGCTGTGGGGGGCATGGGAGGACCCCCGGGAAGGGGTGCCCAGATGGAGGAGGGGGGCACAAGCCCCAAATCCCCACCAGTCCTCAGATCCAGCCAGGGCAGAGCAGCAAGGTGAGTGATTGACAGCTGTCAATCACCACAAGCCTGGCAGCATCGCCCTCAGGGCTCTCAGCACAAGAGTGGAAAACACTGTTCTCCTTCCCGAGGGAAAATGGAAGGGAGGATGGGAACAGAGGGGGGGATGCTGCCTGTACCTCTCAGCAGCCCCTCAGCAGTTCCCAGACACAGGGTGGGAAAGGCTGGTCTGGGTGTTCCCAAAACAGCCTGAGCATCCCTCCACTCTGTCACTGTTCCCAAAGGAACCCTGAGCATCCCTGCACACTGTCACTGTTCCCAAAACAGCCTGAGCATCCCTGCACACCGAGTGTTCCCAAAACAGCCTGAGCATCCCTGCACACCGAGTGTTCCCAAAGGAACCCTGAGCATCCCTGCACACCGAGTGTTCCCAAAACAGCCTGAGCATCCCTGCACACCGAGTGTTCCCAAAACAGCCTGAGCATCCCTGCACACTGTCACTGTTCCCAAAACAGCCTGAGCATCCCTCCACCCCAGCTGTGTCCCTAAACTGCTCTGATCCTTGGGGACTCAGCAATGTCCCCAAACCAGTCTGATATCCCTTCACCCCATCAGCATCCCCAGACTGTCCCCTGCATCCTGCAGTGACCCCAGACCCTGTGAGGGCAGGAACCTGTGGGTACAGACCCCAGCAGGGACAGGCGCCCTTCCCCATCCCAATCCAGGTGCCACCACCACTTCTGGGATCCACCCCACCCTTGGTATGAGGATCTGCCAGACACCAGCCAGGCAGGGGGGTTTCAGGACACCCCCTGATTTGGGATGGTGGGGGTGTTAATTCCCTGAATCCCCACTCCCCCAGCCCCATCCATCTCCCACAACCACGACTCCGTGCCGCTCCGCTCCCAGCGATAAAATGGAATAGCTGGAATAATTTTTCCCACCCACACATACCAGGGCAGAGGGGGAGGAGGGGGCAGATGTGAGGGGGGCCCTGTCCCCCCCACCCCGGACGAGCTGCCCCCCTCATTGTGCCCTGCTCACCCCGATAATAAACCCTGAGGTTTCCAGACAAACTCCGGGCAGCCGGAGATTATTGAAGCCAGAGATAAACACAACCGAAGGGGAGCACAGGGGAAGGGGGAGCTGAGGGGAAAGGGGGGAAAAAAGAGGGGGTTGGAGTTTTAATTAGATGCACCAAAAAAATTAGGAGTTGCTCTGTGCCACCCTGATATCCCACCCAGAGGATGGGGGGGTGGGGATGGATTTGGGGGATTGGGAGAGGTGCCTGTGCTGGGCTCTGTAATTAACCCAGAGCCATCGTTACCGCCCAGAGTAAATATTAATATTAAATTAATATTTAATAATTAGTGATTAATTATTAAATAAAGCCCAAACAGGAGAGACAGCAGCAGGGCTTGGGGTTCAGCAAGGTGGATCCACAAATGGTGATGCTGATGTGGGGAAGGGGGTGAGGAATCCCTGGGAAGTTGGTGGGACAACACCAGGTTTGGTCCCAGCTTCTCCATCCTGGCCCTGCCTGTGGTGTTTCCACAGGGATAGAAGCAAAAAGCTTCATCCTTCCTGGCAGAAAGGCAAAAGCCATCCAGGATTCCCAGGGGCTGCAGCCTCCCAGCAGCTCCCAGTGGGAATTCTCCTGTGGCTCGTGATGTGGTTGAGCAGCCTGGCCCTCAGAGGGGCCCTGCTCTGCTCCATCCCTGCCCCAGCTCCCTGTGAAATCTGTCAGAGCTTTTCATCTTATCCTTCTGGGAAAACTGGCTGGAACTGGTGAGCTTGGCTGGGCAGGGATGGGGTGGGATGGGAGTTGGAGGCTGTGGGTGCTCCCAAAATTCTCAGCTACCGCCCCTTCTCCAGAGCAAACCAAAATGAATGGGAAAGAGGGAAAGCTGGAGCAAAGTGGGAATTTGGGATGGTTTGGGGGAATTTGGAAAGGATGGACACCCTGTCTCCAGCCCCACCAGAGGATGGAGTGAGCACAAAGCACGGCCGTGCTCCATCCCGTGATCCCATTCGGAAGCAGAACCGAGCCAGGGTGTCCCAGCACCCTGGCTGAAGGGGCAGCACACCTGGAAAGGCTCCCAAGTCGAGGATTTCAGCCTCCAGCTCCTGGGAATTTGCCTGTGAGCCGGACAAGCTGCAGCCCCCTCCAGGGAACAAGGTCATTGCGAAGATAAACCAAAACCCTCCTTCTCCCTGCTGGCCCGTGGGGCTGAGGAGCCCCATGGAGAGGTCCCTGCACTCCACATCCCCTCTGCAAGAGCAGGAAGCACTTTGGGAGCACCAACCCCCAGTGGGGGTGACCCAGTGACCCCCCAAGCCCCCCCAGGGGACAGGGACGCCCCTCGGGGCGCTCAGAGCCCCCCCCGGCACCGCGCATCCTCGCGGCTGCCGCTGCTGACACCCGGCGGATCCTGCCAGATAAAGAAGAAAATTCAGGCTGCTCCGAGCTTCCCTCCTCGCCAGCTCCATCCCTGATAAGTGCCGAGCCTGCAGAGCTCCTGATAGCCGGGGCTATCGCGGCGGTTGGTGCGAGAGGAACACCCTATCGGCGCGGCATCGCCGGACCGCCAGCAACTCCCCGCCACTCCGAAATTAACACCACTCCAATTACCAGAATAGAGATGGGCTGCCAGGGGCCGATAATAAAATCTCTTTTACATAAAGAATGCAAATGACCCGCTGCACAGAGGCGAGGGGGAAGGGGAGGCACGGCCTCAGCCAGGCTGCCTGGTTGCTTTTGGAAGCTGCGGTGCTGTCGGGATGAGGGGCTGCGGCGATTCCCACAGGGAATGGGGGATCCGTGGGGTTGGAGGCACAGCCCCCTCCCGCCCTGCCCTGGGAGCGCCGGGGCAAAGGGCTGGGGAGCAGATAAGGAGCAGCCGGGGGTGGCCTCGCAGCTCCTTCCTGCCCGGCACGCAGGAAGGGCCGGGATATCAGCGGGGCCGGCAGGAGCTTCCCCTCGGCCGGGCCGGGAAGGGGGAGCGGGGTTCCCTGTGGGGATTTGGGCAGCTGCAGGAGCACGTGTGCTGCAGCCAGCTCTTCCCAGGGCTCCTCCAGCGCCGGGACCACGCGGGAGCCTGGTGGCCTTGGGGACACACCGGGGCCTTCTCGGGGCATCCACCCCGAAGGGCGAGCGCTGTCCTGTACTGGGGTCACCCCTTCCCAACGCACTGTTCCATGGCCCAGCTGAGCTTCCTGGGAGGAGCAGGGTGTGGGCAGCACCGACCAGGCCCAAAACACGGCACATCCACCCCTGGGGGACTCAGGTCCCCCAGTCCCATCCCCATCCACCTGCCAGGAGCTGTTCCCTGTGCACGGTCCCACAACCCCAATCAAGGAGTGATGGACACGAACGTATCCACAAGAAGTTCCACCTCAGCACGAGGAAGAACTTCCCATGGAGCGTGGCAGAGCCCTGGAACAGCTGCCCAGGAAGGGCGTGGAGTCTCCCTCTCTGGAGCCATTCCAAACCCACCTGGCTGTGTTCCTGTGTCACCTGCTCCAGGTGCCCCTGCCTGGGGCTGGATCATCTCCTGAGGTCTCTTCCAACCCCAATCATTCCGTGATTGTGTGAATCCGTGCGCTGCAGCCCCGTGACCCCGTGGCTTTGGAGATAGTGGGTGATAGGGCTGGGGGTGCCCACAGGGCCGGCCTGGCCCCGCCGGTGCCCCGGTGCCCACGGAGATGCCAGCGGGGAGATAGAGGCCGAATTTGCTCCTTGGGGTTTTGATAACCATCACCCAACCGCCCCAGCGTCGCTCTTGTGGTTGCCAGGATGTTTGTGAAGTGCCCTGGTGCGACTCAGGACAGGTCCAAAGCCTCGCAGTGCCAGGGAACACCGTGCCAGCCCTGGGAATGGCATCCCTGCTGCTCCCACGTTGGGTTTTACCCCCACAACAGCACCCTGGGGATTTGGGGGATGACAAGCATCACTTCACAGCTCCCCTCCAGCAGCACTGCTGGGGTTTGCAGCCTGCCCAGCTCCCAGTGCTCCCAGTGCTCCTCACGCTGTTTGCAAGAGGTGACTGCTCCAGGCCACGATCCACTCCTGACACTGGGATGAGTGGGATGACCAGGGACTCACCTGGCCCATTCCACGTGTCCGGCTCCTGGGGGTTTTCTCCAGGGTCCGGCTTCTCCGGCTCCTTTGGACTCTCCGGGGTTTCTCTGGACTCTGCAGCAGGAGGGGAAGGCAGCAGGTCACAAGCAGGGAATTGCAGAGACAGCATTCCAAGGGGGTTGGGACCACTGGACTGGCGACACCCGGGATGGGCACAGAGAGGCGATTCCCTCTTGAGGACGCACATCCCTGTGCCCAAAGCCCCCATTTCCCCAGCCCCACAAAGCCAGCCAAGCCCACCCTC
>VZRZ01005517.1:658-11056 GCA_013398175.1 Climacteris rufus | reverse complement strand
AACCCACCCCCAAACCCCCATCCCTGCCACCCCGGCACAGTCCCACGTCAGCGGGCCGGGCCCCGCTCCCCTCACGGCTCTATTTGTGGCGTATTCATAGCAACTTGATAACAATTATTTTCTCCATTAACTGCTGCTGGAGATGGGCTGATAAAGCCAATCTGCATATGACAGTGTGGAAGATTAGTGCCCAAAGTACATGTTTGCCTTGGCGTCCCGGGCGGCTCAAGCAGCGCGGAGCCCAATCGATCGGCGCCACCGCGAACGCCCAGGGGTGACGTCACCAGCATTGGAGATTATTAATACAGGTGATAAGCGGAATGATTAACATCAAATAAATCAATCACCGGGTATAAAAGTCCTATTATTTTTGGCTATAAATCAAAGTGCCTGGCATATCGATTTTTATCCATCGCGCTGAAAGCTTTAGTGGCCGTTATTGCTGCTCGGCCTTATCTCTGCTATCACCTCTTTATCGAGGCAGGCCAGTGCCAGGTGCAGCTCCGCGCCCCGGCTCCGGCTCCGCGCCCCCAGCCCTGCTCCCCCATCAGATAAGAGCCCTTGCTTCCCTCCACTGCCGAGCAAAGTTTGCCTGGGAGACCTCCCTGACTCACAGATTGGGGTCCCTTCCCTGCTCCGGTTATCAGGTTGCTCCCTGTTCCAATCATCAGGCTGCCTTCCCTGCTTTGGCTGAGGGATCCCTTCCCTGCCCTGGCTGTTGGGGTCCCTTCCCTGAAATCGGGGTCTTTCCTTGCTCCAGCTGTCAGGGTTCTCTCCCTGCCCTGGCTATTGGGGTCCCTGTCCTGCCTCAAATATTGGGGTCACCCCCCTGTCCCAGCTACCGAGCTCCCTTCCCTGCCATGGCATTTGGGGTCTCTCCCTGTTGCAGCTATCAGGGCCCCTTCCTGTTCTGGCTTTTGGGATCTCTCCCTGTCTCCCTATCACAACTATCCCTCCCTGCCCTGGCTATTGGGGTCTTTCCCTGTCTCATCTGTTGGGGCTATCAGGGTCTTTTCCCTGCCCCAAATATTGGGGTCTCTCCCTGTCCCCCTGTCACAACTATTCCTCCCTGCCCTGGCTATTGGGGTCTTTCCCTGTCTCATCTGTTGGGGCTATCAGGGTCTTTTCCCTGCCCCAAATATTGGGGTCTCTGCCTGTCCTAGCTCTTTGGGTCCCTTCCCTACCCCAGCTATTGGGGTCCCTCCCTGTTCCAACTCTCAGGGTCCCTTCCCTACCCCAGCTATTGGGGTCTCTCCCTGTTCCAACTCTCAGGGTCCCTTCCCTACCCCAGCTATTGGGGTCCCTCCCTGCCCCAGCTCTGGGGGAGCCAGTGAAGATCCCCAGAGCACCGTGGCTTGGCTGCCCTGCTTTTGGGGGACCCTTCACCCCAAAAGCAGCAGCTGGAGGCAGCGGGGTTTGCCGGGAGCTGCTCGGTGAGGCGGCGCAGCCTTGCCCCGGCGCGGTTATCTCAAAGGGCACAGCAAACATTAACTGATTGGGATTTGCCCCCACCTCCACAGGAAGGAACTTAAAGGATATCTGGGGACTGTTTCAGCCCGGCCCTGAATCGCAGCCGCCTTTGGGGTGCGGCACAGCTCGGCACGGCTCGGCACGGCTCGGCACCAGCCTGGCGGCTGCGTGGGCAGCACGGCGGCACCCACGGCCCCGCGCCCCCAGCCCACCCGTGGCACGGCCAGGGCCAGCGCCTGCGGCCTCTGGGGCTGCTCTGCACCCTGAGGGGGTCACTCTGTACCCCAAGGGACGTGACTTTGTCCCCTGGGAGGGGGAACTTTGCACCCCAAGGGACGTGACTTTGCATCGTGGGTGGGGAGAGGAACTTTGTATTGCAAGGGGTGTGACTTTGTACTCCACGGGGTTGCTTTGCATCCCTGGCATGGGACACTTTGCACCCCAAGAGATGTGACTTTGCACCCCAAGGAAGTGGGACATTTGTACCCTAAGGGGTCATTTTGTACCCTAAGGGGTCATTTTGTACCCTAAGGGGTCACTTTACCTCCCTGGGCTGGGAGAAGTCACTTTGCACCCCAAATAAGGTGACTTTACACCCCAAAGGGGTCACTTTATACCCCAAGAGATGTGACTTTGCACCACAGAGGGTGATTTTCCATCCCAGGGAGGGGTCACTTTGTACACCAAAGGGTCACTTTCCCT
The DNA here is from genome assembly GCA_013398175.1 of Climacteris rufus. Classification (NCBI taxonomy): domain Eukaryota; kingdom Metazoa; phylum Chordata; class Aves; order Passeriformes; family Climacteridae; genus Climacteris; species Climacteris rufus. The sequence continues at coordinate 8,884 of VZRZ01005517.1, read as the reverse complement.
CCCTGGGAGGGGTCACTTTGTACCTGGAGTGATGTGACTTTGCAGCCTGGGCTGTCCCCAGAGTGTCCTGCCACCAGCCAGAGGGTGCCTGGAGGGATGGGACCCCCAGGGACATGGGGGTCTCACTCACCCACCCATCTTGTGGGGTGTCTAGGCAGCTTCGTTAGCTAATTAACACCCAGCCCCACCAGCAGAGACCCTGCCCAGCAGGTTGCTGTGGTGGCAGAGCCTGTCCCCACGGTGGGGGGACAGCAGGGACAGCCCCCAGGGCTCACCTTCGCTGCCGGGGGGGCTGGAGGAGTCGCGCTCGGCAGAGCCCTCGCGGTCCGAGGCGGCCCCGTCCCTCTCCGAGGGGCTCCTGTTCCCCGCCGGGGCGTCCTCGCCTTCCTCCATCGCTGCCAGGGAACCTGCTGGGACACACAGGGAGCTCAGGAGGGACAGACACAGGCAACACACCCCAGGGGGTTCTCCCAGTTGGGAAATTAGGGTGCCAGCGCCTCGGGGGCCGGGAGGAAATGCCCTGTGAAGAAAGGAAGGGAAAGGCCCCTGCCATGCCTGTGGCCCAGCATCTCCTTTATCCCCTTGAGGAGGGGCCACTGCCTCGCTCCAGGTGTTCCCTGAGGTGTCCCCCAGGCACTGTGGGGTCCCCAGGTACCACGGGCACACAGATGTGGTGTCACCCATCCCAAAAAGGGACCCCAGAAACAGCCCCCACGCCCTCATCCCATGGGGACCCATCCTGACAAAGGGATGATGCTGCAGGGGGGATGAAGGTGCAAAGGGGGTGCACCCGGGGACCCCCCAGCCCTGCCATCCCTCTGGGCCGTTTCCATGGCAACGCAGCATCCCCCAAGCCCGGGCCAGCGCGGGGCACACGTGGCCGGTGCCGCTCGAGGCCGCGGTGCCGGCGCTGCCCGGGGCCCCATCCCGCCCAGGTCCGGGGCACCACGGGGGGATCGGAGTGGGGACAACCCGTCTGCAGACCTCAGCTGCTCGCCGTGACTCCAGGCATGTATATTTACAGCAGCAGAACAAAGAGCCCATAATCTATACAAAGCACACAACAATGAGCGTGAATAAAGAGGCTGCCGGAGAAGGGAAGGCAATTTATTCTAATTCTGCTAATTTCAGTTCCAGCACAATTAAAAAGGCTCTGATAATATTCAGAAACAATCGCCAGCTAACAAATCGTTTCTCTCGCTGTAAATGAAACATTGTTAGGCTAATTTCTTCCTTCACGCCTTCACGGCTCTTGGGCTTCTGATAAAGTTAACCCGACGCTCGCCTGCGCCGGGGTTTGGCACCTCCAGCCCGGCCAGGGAGGGATGGATGGGGCTGGGAAGGGATGGATGGCACCAGGATGGCACCTGGAACCCACCCAAGGGTGCTGAGACCACCCCCATCCTGCCCTGGAGCAGCAGGAAGCAGGAGGAGGATGGGGATGGGTTTGGGTGCCGCGGCATCACAGCTGCCTCTGGGGACAGTGGGCAGTCAGCAGCGTCCCAGCACCGTGTCACCGTCCCTGGATGCATCCCACATCCACCCTGACATGCCAGTCCCCAGCCAGGAGGGAGATGGGGATGCTCCCTATAATTCCAACTGGATGCTCCATATAAATCCAGCTGGGATTTATATCCCTGTGCCTACAGGGATGATGGGCAGCCAACAGCATCCCAACACCACCACGCCAGGATGGCCCACATCCCACCCCAAAACACCCATCCCCAACCAGAAGGGAGATTAGGACACTCCATATCAATCCCACTGGATGCTCCATATAAATCCAGCTGGGGTTTGGGTACAGCAGCATCACCCAGTGCCCACAGGGATGAGGAGGAACCAACAGCATCCCAGAATCCTGTCACTGGATGCATCCTGGGACCACCCACATCCCACCCTAAAACACCAAGGCCCAGCCATGAGGAAAGATGAGGATGCTCCAAATAAATCCAACTGTGTCAAGCCTGGCAGGGGGATGATTGGCAGCCAACAGCATCCCACATCCCACCCCAAAACACCCATCCCCATCCATGAGGAATGCTCCACAGAAACCCAACAGTGCAACACCAGGGGTTTGGGGACCACGGCAGCCCCCAGTGCCCCACGGGGATGGTGGGTGGCCATTGCCACCCTGGAATTGTCCCCGGCTGCTCCCAGCCCCACTGCAGCACCCCCCGCTCCCAATCCCCACGGATGCTCCGCCGGAGCTGCCAGCCGCGCGGGTTAAACGAACCACTGGAAAAAAATTCAAAAAAAAGGGGAAAAAAGGGAATAAAAAAAAAGCCCAAGTGAGGGAGAGGGAGCACGGAGCAGGGAGCGGAGCGTCACTTCTGCGGGATTGCTGGAAGCCCTGCACAGTTATCACCGCACACAGCCTCCCTCGGCTTGCCTGATCTGTCTATTCTTCATTAAGCAAATACGCTGAAATGGAAATGAAAACATAATAGCTATTTGATTTTCGGCGAGATATTTTGCATATTGGTTCAGTGCTGATAGTGGAATTTCATCAACTCCCTTTTTTCATGCTTTAAAACTGAATTACTGAGGCTGGTTTTACAGAGAGGGGAAGAGCCAAAAAACGCTCCCTTCCAAGATACTCCGCTTCGACGATTAACTCTTCTCCCTCCCTCCTTCTCCCTCTTTTTTTTTATTGATAACGAGCAAGGATTTCTTTTTTTTTCTCCCTTCTTTTTTTTTCTTTCCTTCTTTTTTTTCCTCACAAAAAAAAAAATAAAATTACAGTGACTCTAAAAACTTGCAGGGAGCCGAGGCGACGTGCCCGTGTCACCCAGGCTGGGGATGAGGGTCGGCATTCCCAGGGAAACCCGGCGTTATCCAGGTAATGATTTGATCACTGCACTCCAATTAAGGCTCTCCCAGCGCAGGAACAATACAGCTTTTCTTGATTCTTTGTGCTTAGCTGGTAAATTAAATAAAAGGAAAAATAATATAGGGAATCAAGGAGGAGGAGGGGGGGGGACTTTTCCAGGCTGCCAAGAGCGAGACCCTGGGCGCTCCGAGAGCCGGCACGGAGACAAGAGCAAAGCGATAAGAGGCCTTGATAACAGATAGAAAATAGCAACAGCCACAGACTTTCCCACCGGCTCTGGAGCAGGGAGGAGGAGGAGGAGAAGGAGGAGGAAGAGGAGGAGGAGTTCCCGTGGTGGAAAGCAGGTCCTGGATGGGGAACACGTGCGGGCTGGTGGCAACCTGCCTTCGCCGGCTGGCGCTCGGCGCTCCCGTCAAGTCCAAGTGTTTATTTTTAAATACGAATTTAAATAAAAATTCCCATCCAGCTACTTCCAATTCCCATCTCTGGGAGTGTTCAAGGCCGGGTTGGATGGGGCTTGGAGCAACCTGGGCTAATGGAATGTGTCCCCGCCCGTGGAGGGGGAGGAATGAGATGAGCTTTAAGGTCCTTCCAACCCAAACGGTCCTGGGATTCCACAGTTCTTCTTTCTAAAAATAAAAATTCCTCCAAGTCCCACTGGGCAGGGGATGAGTCCAAGGAAGGCTCCAGGAGTCAGGGAATGAGGGACAGAGCCCGGAGCCGGGTGGCCTCACATCCCAAACCTCCTCTCCAGGCACCTCAAAGCTCAGCCTTGGCTCTGGGGTGTCACTGGGGGGGACAGAGGGGACATCCTGTGCTGTGCCAGGGGATCCTGGGGGATATCCCCAGCTCCACCAGGCAGGCAGCATGATGGAGGATCCCTTCTTCATCCTTCCAGCTCCTCCTCATCCCTGCGCTGGCACCCGCTCTTCCAATCATAAACCCACAATAATATTAATAATAAAAAAATAATAATAGTAATAAAAACCAACCCCAAAGTAGGTGGGCGAGGCTCCAAACCAGGTTTTGGGATGCATGAAGCATCAGCAGGATGTTTGTCCATCACCTCATGCTGGGAATGTGGGGATTCCACTCAGGCATCGCTTCCTCACTGCCCCTAAATCACCTTATTTGCCCCCAAATGTTGCAGCCAAGAGCCAAGGGCTGCAGGAACAGGCAAGGAAAGACCCTTGGAGACAGCCACAGCTGCTCCTCTTGCAAAGCCATCCCCGTGGCTCGGTGGGACCTGGCACAGCCGGGATTCCCCAGGGTCTGGTGGCGGGGCTGAGCGCAGCCAGAAACACCCGGAGAGCAACCCGGGCTGCAAATCCAAACTGCCGCTATCTGATGGGCCACCCGCCCGCTCTTCTCACCCAATTCCTCCCTGGGACTACCAATGTTTGTTTTACCAACGACCTGGGCTGCTCCCGAGCCCTTCCCTGAGGATTGGGAATGCCAAGCCAGGGCAAAGGAGGTTTCGGTGGACGCTGCTCCTCCGAGGTCCCGTTTCCCCTTCCCTCGGGTGATGCTGTTGGGTTCCAGCACTAAATCCCAACAGTCTCCAAAACAGGAGTGCTTTTGGGAGGAAAAGGGGCTTTTTTTGAGCACAAATGAGCCCTCTCCCCTATCAGCCCAGCTGCAGCATCCCAGGGCCAGGCTCTCCCCATGGATATCTCCCCATGAGAGATCAGCCCCGTGCAAGGAGCCGATAGGGATTGGGGCCAGCCCAGGGGGCTTTATCTCCAACTTGGGGCCCTTCTCCATCACCCCCAGATAAAACTCACCCCGAGCCTGCCCGTGATGCCCTGGGGTAAAAGGGCAAGGAAAAAAAAAAAGGTTGGGGAGTTGGAAGGTGGAGGGGAGGATTTATCACGTATTTATCATGTATTTATCATCATTCGTTATTAAATTATTACTGGTTTATCCAGGGGGTGGTGGGGATGCGGTGATTGCTGATGGGGGATATTTATAATAATTTATAAATTTAATTTATACAATTATTAAACTTTTGTATTGAGGCCTAATTTATCCAGAAGGGGAATGAAGGGTAATGGGGGAATAGAAGTGGTGGGTGATGTTGTGATTGCTCACAGGGGGGATTTATATTAATTTATTATTCAATTTATAATGTATTTAGGCCTGATTTATCCAGGAGGGGAATAGGGCATAGAGGTGCTACAATTCTTGATGGGGGAGATGAGGGTATTTTTAATAATTAATATGAATGAACTTATAATCTATTAGGCTTAATTTATCCAGGAGGGGAATAGGGGATAGAGGTGCTACAATTCTTGTTGTGGGAGATGGGGGTATTTATAATAATTAATATTAATACATTTATAATCTATTAGGCCTAATTTATCCAGGAGGGGAATAGGGGATAGAGGTGCTACAATTCTTGTTGTGGGAGATGGGGGTATTTATAATAATTAATATTAATACATTTATAATCTATTAGGCCTAATTTATCCAGGAGGGGAATAGGGGATAGAGGTGCTACAATTCTTGTTGTGGGAGATGGGGGTATTTATAATAATTAATATTAATACATTTATAATCTATTAGGCCTAATTTAGGGCCTAATAGGGCCAGAAGGGGAATAAAGGACGGGGGGTAATGGAGGTGGCGGCGATGCTGTGATTGCTCATGGGGTGGCATTTATAACAATTATGCCATTTCTAATAATTATTACATTTATAATATATTTAGGCCTAGTTTTTCCAGGAGGGGACCAAAGGACAGAGGGGGAATGGAGGTGTTGGGAACGCTGGGATTCCTCACAGTGGGATGGGATGGGTGGGGAGCCACCACAACCCGCCCTGGAACTGGATGGGCAACCAACCCATTCCGGGGTGAAATCCAGAAGAACCCAGAGCACCTGGAGCATCCCTCGGTGCTGAGCCACCCCAGGGGAGCCCCCTGGGGAAGGACAGAGCTGGGGAGAGGCCGAGCCTGAGAAAAAGCAGCGCTGCTGATACGGGAGGGATTGGTTTCAGCCGGAGCTGCTGCCGCTGCCAAGCGCGGCCGGGCTGCGCGGGTGCAGTTACTGAACATTCATCACTGCCTGAACTCTGTAACTTTATCAGCGGCGAACGGCGCCAGCACCGGCCCCGCCAGCCCCGGCTCCGATGGGCTGATAAAGCCCCCAGAGATCCCGGGAGATTGGGGAGCTCCGGGGGCCGCCGTTCCTTCCCAAGCGGAGCGCGCCAAGGAGGGGGCGCGGGGAAACGGGCAGGGAAAGATCCGGGGACAATGACAATGGAGTGACTTTAGGTTTCAGATGGGGTCGATAAGGCCCTGATAGATTTGGAGAGAGCGGAATGGAGCCGTCCCCAGCGCGGCAGATGGATGGGATTGTGTCGGGAGCAGGGAGGAGAGGCCGAGCCTGGGCCTGGAAAGGAGATGGAGCCAGGAGAAGGGGCTCGGAGCACAGCAGGGAAACTGAGGCAGCTGGAGAGACCCCACAGAGAGGGACTGGGCCTTACTGGGGGCACTGCAGGTGTCTCCACCCCATCCCCATCCAAGAGCAGTCTGAGGTGTTTAACCCCGCGTCCATCCAGGGTTTGGGCACTTAGGGAGCAGCTGGATTCCCAACAACAGGGAAAGAAACTCCATCCATGGAGATCAGATCCAAGCCTGCCACCACTGCTCCCAGCCAAAGGGCATTTTTCTGGGAAAAACCTCAATTCAGGTACTTTTTGTCCCACCTGGAATAAAGGCGCTCCAGCCGGGAATGGCTGGGGGTGGGGATGCTCACGCAGCACACACAGCACATCAATACCAGGTGACAGCGAGGACAGAGGTCAAGCTCTTGGCTAATCTGGCAACAAATTACCCTGGAGATGCCGTGCTGGAGCCATCCCCTCCCCGTGGGAAGCGGCTCCAGGTCCTGCCGGGTCCATCCCGCTCCCAAAAGCGATGGAAAGGGAACAGGGATGGTTTTCAGTGCCCACCCCGAGCCTTTCAGCCCATGACAGCCCCAGGGGAGGCCAAGGCCAGAGGGATGGGGACAAGGATGGGGATAGGGGGACATCAGCACAGATGCTCTGGCTGGGGTGTCCCTGCTGCTCCCAGGGCCATCCTGGATCGCTCCAGGGAACGCTGGAGCTGTGGGGGCTCCAGGCACAGAGAAGGAGCCTCAGAGGGTACAACCAGGTTGGGTGGCACCGAGCCTGGCACACAGAAACCCCTGGGACAGCGCTGCTCCCAAAAAACCTCCCAGTGCCTTCACCCAGCACCTCATCCCTCCTCTTCCTCCAACTCCCGGCCCTTCATGCCCGGCTCCGTGGACGCCGAGTTCGCTCCGTGCAAACGTGCCTGAGCTGCCTCTTTCTCTTTCTTTTTTTCTAATTTTTTTTTTTTCCTGTTCTTGGCATTTTGGTGGAGCGAGATAAGAGTAAAAAACAACAGAGCTGCTCGGAGAGTGAAAAAGGGAGATAGATAACGCAGATACCGACTCCTACACAAAACAGTCCTGGCTTTATCTCTGCTTTTTATCACAGTTCCCCTAAAAAAAATAAAGAGAGCAGCCCAACTGGAATGGGGCAGCACATTAAAAAATGAACTTTATACTGTTTGCTCTTTAGTTTTATATTTAGATGAAACAAACTTAGATGCTCGTGGTCGATACCTTTCCCGTGCGAGGAAACAAAAAAGTCTGGAAGTGCTGTTTGCTCCAGAGGGGATGAGGGAGGGAAGTCAAGGAGTTAAGCATGGATGGGGCAGTGGGATGAGGCTGGTTCCAAAGTATTCAGGACTGGGCAGAATCTCCCAGCAGAACAGTGAGGCTCAGGCTGGAGATGGACATAGAATGGAGATGCTTCCCGAGCATCCCTGGGTCCTGCCAGCCGGGGACAGCCAGATCCCACCCGAGATGCCACAGCCAGCCTCAGGATCCCAGCCACTGGCACAGCTGGCATTCCCGGGATGGCAGCAGGTCCCTGGCATCCAGGAACAGCATCCCTCTCCCAGCACAGGGACGTGACTGGACGGGCAAGACGCCCCATCCACGGGGCTCCCAAAAATTCTTTGTCCCACCCCGTTCCCGAGGGCAGCACACGGGGCTCTGCGCTCCCTCTGCCAACCTGGGAACAGGCTGGGAATGGCATTTTGGAGCAGCAAAAACCCAACTCCCAGGGCACGGCCAGAGCGAGGGAAGGAAGGGAAAAAAAAATAATAAAAATGGACTGGAGGTTTTTCCCTCCCCTCGCACTCCCTTCCCTACCTTCTTTTTGAAAAACATAATTTATCTGTGTATTATCAAGAAATCCAGACACTTTAATCAGTGAGCTATGAAGTCAGTATTTCCATTCTTATCTAGCGGAGGAGTGGAAATGGAGAGCAGATAGGCAGCTCCGAGCCCGGCCGTGGTGGGGAATGTTAATGGGAGGAGCGGC
>VZRZ01005515.1:1038412-1146573 GCA_013398175.1 Climacteris rufus | reverse complement strand
TTTTCCTCTACTTTGTTTCTTTACTTCTCTTTCTCTTCCCCTCTCTATCGCATAATGGTGTTGTTGGCACTCAATAAAGGTGCATTATTTGATTAAAGTTGATATCCCCTTTGTGCCTTTTGCATTTTGAGATCCTTAAACGAACCATCACGACCCCCGCTTGTGTTAGCAGATCGTGACAAGTGGTCACAACACCAGCCTAACAGAGCTGACGAAGCTTTTGGACAACGCTCTCAGGCACATGGTGTGACTGTTGGGTATCGCCGCGCGGATCAATCTGCCGCTTGCTAGGGTTGGACCTGAGGCCGCGTGGTGATTCAGTCACGCTTCCCCTGGCTGTGCTGGGGACAGGGAGCGCTGCAGCTGCAGCTTCGCCCCAGCGCAAGGTTCCAGCAGTGACTATGGCAAATCTGCCGGCTCCTCTAGTCAGCAAGCCTGCCTCAGCTTGGTGTTCTCCGGCGATGGGCGAGATCAGACCACGAGAGGGANCTTTGTATCACTTTGCAGCTCTTTATTTGCTGGGAGGGATGCAGAGGAGGGAAGCGGGGATCCAGGCGTGGCAGGGCGAGAGTCCAAGGCTCCGGAAGCAGCAGGGAGAGTCAGCACGGGGTCCAGTGAAGCCAAGCAAATCCAGGGACAAAAAGTCAAGGCGGTACAGAAAAGCGGGATTTTTAAAGGGAAAGGAAGCGGGGAAAACAGCCCACGGGGGTGCAGCAATTACAATATAACCAATGAAGAACCGAAGAGTTATGAATTTTCTAGAACAAACCCATATACAGAACATGACATAATGAGCAAAATAACCAATAACAGTAAATATGTAAAGAGAAATCGAAGGGAACTCTGGGGAGAAAGGAAAAGTCACCCTAACCGAGGAGAGAGTTTGAAGCCCAGAGTGTTTATTCCACCATTTCCAGGGCTTGGTGGCTGCGGCTTCTGCTATGCACACCGCCCCAGTTGGGGATGGTTCTGTGCAGGGTTAGGAGTTGGACTCGATCCTTGTGGGCCCCTTCCAGCTCAGCTTATTCTGTGAACATTCTCTGAAACATACAATGCACCTCAATAAGAGTGCTGCTATGCACTTGAGTCAGCATAATCAGTTGCACAGAAGAGCATCTAAGCAGCAGTTCTACAGAAAAGAAAGTGAAGATTAAAATGAAGTACTACTTATGCAAATTTGCATTCACAGTCATTCATACAGTAGTTGTAAAAGACTCAGTCAGTCTCACAGAAATATCTCTGAGTCCACATCACTGCAGCCAGGCCTTTGTACTGATGCTCCATTGTGAGGAAACTTGGGGCAAAATAACCCAGTACAATATCAGGGGATTCTGCCAGGTTAGCTGTAGTATTCAGGTCAGATGTCCTTCTTTGATTCCTTTGATTTCATTCAGGCTTTTGAGCCAGAGTCTTACGTTTTTTTGCCAGGCCATCCTCAGTGTCCAGCAGCTCAGTGGTTCCATAAGACCCAGCTGGCTCTAAGACACAGCATATGAACAAAAGAGCTCAAAATTAAAGCATAGGTAACTAGAGAATATATCTGATCTTCCATGCCAACAGCTGCTGACAGAGGCACCATTAGTTCCTGGCTTGCCACTAAATTACATATTTTAGTGAGTACACAGTATATTCCAAGCTGTCATTGGCAATTATTAAATAGCATTTCAAAGAATACCATTTTATTTATTGATTTGAGTAAAGAATTGCATTGCCTTGGCTCAAGTCCTAATATATTCAGCACATCTCAAAGCCTAAAACTCCTTGGCCCCCAGTCATCCACAGCTTCCTACCAAGACACCAATTCCAATGAAAAGCAAGGTCATGGAGCAATACTGTCCAAGCAGATCTAGTCCTAAATGAGTCTGGGCCACAAGTGATGTCTACTTGCTGCTGGGCGCTATGAAGTACCCTGAGCAACACAGTTTAGTCATAGCCCCAATAACCCTCCATTTTTGTACACAAGGAATATGCCTAGACTCACTAAGAAAGTCAGGAGTGAAATCCAGACAGTTTGATTCCCAAATCACTAAAAAACTCTGTAAGTCAGGTGTAACAGTACCTAGATGCAATTCACATACTCTTCAGATAAGCCCGCCACAGTTCAAGAAGTGCCTGGAAAAATGCTCTCTGGCACATCCTGTGATATTGGGATTGTTCTGTTCAAGGCCAGGAGTTGAACTTCAATGATCCTTGTGGGTCCATTCCAGTTCAGGATATTCTCTGATTTTGAGTACAGTAAAGTGATATGTTCCCATAAACAGTGAATTATTTTCATATTAAGCTTTAATCAATGTTTTTATGTGGTGTAAGAATCACCAGGTGAAGACAATGATAAGCCAGAAGTTGCTATAAAATATTCTTTTACCAATTCATTCCTATTTTACCCATCCCAAACCCAACACAAGCAATTAAAAGGTTTTCTGCAGTACAAACGTCCAGAATCTTCCATGAGATTCACTGTTAACCACTCAAGTTTTGGAAAGGCCAGCCTAAGAAGTATCATTCAAATATTTTCCAAGCAGCTCTACCCTACCTGGATACATTGGTTAAATTATATTGAGACATCACATAGATATAGTTTAGAATGCAGTAAAAAGATGTCTGTTTATAGCACTTAGTCTAGAAACAATGTAAGATCTATAAATAACCTTATATTCTGAGGTTACTAAAGTTGTTGGTTTCACTATGTCATTTGCACATAAGCTATATTTGAAAGGGAGAAATCTGAGAATAAAATTAGTAACTACTGCAAGAGCAACCATTTAAATTTTAAGGGTACCCACTCTATCAGAAATGGCTAATACTGAATTCAAAAACATGTTAGTTGAAAAACGTTCAGTTTTCAATTCAGTTAACAATCACATCCCGATATAAAATACCTTTTCTTGCAAAGTGTGGTTTTGCATGAGGGGAAAAAAACAAAAACAGGTGGAGGAAGGAGTGGAAAATATCTTCAGTGACTGGCATAGGTTGTGGCAATATACTTTAAAGCTATTCTAGATTACTATTTCTTCTGATATATGGAACTCAGTGTCTTCTGCCTCTCTGTAAGATGACCTTATTTACGTCAAATTGGAAACATATGCTCTTCCTTGTTTTATAAAAATAAGGGGTTTGTATGACTAATAATTCATATAATTCATACAATTTCCAGTAAACATACAGCTTTAGAATTTTTCCTGTGGTCATAAGCAGAATATTTACACATATCAGACTGATGATTACAGAGAATGTTTTCTTGAAAAATAGATAGAAAAAAACGGATTGAGACAAAATAATAATAAGCATTTCTTCAAATTTTCAACACAGATGTCTTGTTCAATGTATTAGACTCTTTAATAGTGTTTAATAGTGGAGTTTTTTTACAGTTTTGTCTTTGAAAGCTTAGGAACATTTATAGTTGGATTTCTCCTTTTGCTTTTAGTTCCTAGAGTGAGGGTAAAAACTACCATGGCCCTTTAGTTGCAGCAATAAAACATTCTGTTCTACATGAGCAGGGGGATTCTCTGGGCACTGGGACCAGAAAATGCTGCCAAATCTGCCAGCAAATCAATCAATGCATGGCAGACTAGGGGAATATAGAAATAAAAGGTCCAAGTTCATGTGAGCCTCACTGACAGCTTGACGGTAGGTGATGGCTCAGCCACCAACTAGAGGTTGTGTTTGGCTTAGAAGCTGCCTTGAGAGCATCCTTGGTGCTTGTAAGAACAAAATTCCTCCGATGCAGGCAATGGAGTGTCAGCAGTTCTTCAGTACTTCAGCAGCTTTCTCAGTTTTGTTACTGCACCCTATTTCCACTACATCCCCATACAGTTGACCAAGTTTAAGCAACTGTCAGGATGTTAGAGTGTGAAAATAATGTTTGGCATTAAATGACTTTCCATGTTGGTATTTTCACTGTCAGATAATAAAATTTTGAAATAGTGTTTATTGAGATGTCACAACATAAACGCAATGTTCAGTTCAGACGAAGTCTGTTGCATCTTGTTCAAATTGCTATCAACCAAGAACAAACTTTGAAAAATCATTCCTAGACAAATGGCACATCAACAATTTTAAAAAAAAATGGTACTGATACAACATCTACAAATTCTAAGCTGTGTGATTAATCAGATCATGAGGTCAAAGAAAGAAATAACATCTCACTTCCAGGTCTCAAGCATACACTTTGGCATACACAGGACATTGCCACATTTGAGTGCCATCCACATTTGAGTCTGGTTTTAAAGACACCCACTTCCCACTGAGTTCCCATAAATATAAGATCATCAGTTGTGTAACTTACAACTATTTTCTTATAATTACCATTTATTTAAGGCATCTTTTCTGGCATCACAAAGGTAGCTTCCTTTGTTACATACTCTTAAAACACAGAATATAAAATGCATTTTGAAGTATTTATGCTTAACAATAATATTTTCATCCAAGTAGTTCACACATTAAAGATCATACCCATTTGAGGAAATAGGTGCTACAAGAAGATACATATGATGAAAAATAAAATGCAACTAGTTTCTCTGGCTTTTTATACAAGTCAGAATTTCTTAGATCATTTTATCAGTCTAAAACCGCCTTTTAACTGTTTTAGATGAACAGCAATTTGTCAAAACAGTCCCAGGATCAGAGAATCATGAAATCATATAATCATCAAGGTTTGAAGATACTTTTAAGATCATCCAGTCTGACTGTTCACCCAGCACCGCCACTGTAACCCCTAAACCACTAAACCACATCACCCAGCTCCAAATCCAGACACCTCCTAAACACTTCCAGGGATGGTGACTCCACCACCTCCTGGGCTAGGCTTCAGCAACTGCAGTGTCAGAAGACTCAGCTCCCCAGTGCATCCATGGGAAACTGGCATGAAAAGGAGGCTAGGAAATATCAGGGCAGAGCTGATGCAGCTATTTTTATCATTGTTTCAAGGTATGGTTTAAGTACATAGATTCCTGTTACAGTTCAGGTACTGTAGAAACCTCTAACATTTGGTCATGTGCCTCATGATGGTTTCTATAGCATGACATGCTCTCTGCTGTATCTCAGGTAGATCCCAGCCGTGCTGCACTGTGAATGCAATAGGAGGTTGTGTTATTCCACAAGGCCCAAACAACCAGAAAAGAAACTTAGGAAGGGCATCCCAAAAAAATGGGAATCTGCTGCGTAATACTCATTTAGACTTCTTGTGTGGTCAAAAGAGAACTGGCTTCTGGTGGGTTGAGATGAAGTACTCTCTAGAGACTCTAGCAACAATAAAGAGTCTGAACAACTAATTTTCAGTGGATACTTTTAGATGGTTGGAAATAGTGACATGCATCCCACCACCTGGACTGATCATGTCTGGCACAGAACTCACAATGACTTCAGCTTTGCTTATTGAGTCTATGCAGGAGAGACCTAGGAGAGAGCTTAGGAGTGTATGATGGGACCCTGCTAAATTCAGGATTCAGCTTAGAGATAAGAGTGAAAATGGAAGAACATTTAAGTAATACATTCCCTTCCGCAAATTATCAGTCCCAACAATGAAATACAACTCAAGAGCATCACCAAGTGACTACAGATTTAAAGTGTATTTTAAATGTAACTGCAGTGTATATTCAAACACTTCCCTTTGGGTATTTTCAGACATCCCCACCCATTCACACTCTTTGTGGTGGTTGCTATTTACACCAGTAGCAACCATTCTCTAAACTGATCCCACACTGACTTAATTCCTCTAGCAACATTTACAATTTACAGATTGAAGACAAAAAATAGAACACCAGAAGTTTTTCAGTATGTCACAAAAACTTTTTCCTAGACCTGCAAGACATTATAACGCTGCAAACAGCACTGAGGCAGGTATAAATTTGTCTTGTGGTGGGTTAGAAAACTGGAAAAAAATTAAGGACAAAATTCCCAAATCTGAAGGAAACTCCCAGTGTGTTATTCTCTCACCTCTAACTAATTCTTTTTTTCTGTATATTAGTTTGGCTTCTTTCAACAAGTAAAGAAAACTTCAGCAAACTGACAGAACAGTTAATGGAAAATCAGTGGAAATCTGTCTTAGGCATGTGGGCAGTACAGTTTCCCCTCTGTTAATGCTACCTGAGGGAATCAGTTAGCTGCTTACTATGTTTTGACCACATTGGAATCTCCTGCAGTTGTGCTGTGAGAGACTAAAATTTTAACATTGCTATTCTTAATGGAAATTACCCATACTATATGTTAGTGGATGAATAGCTACTTGCAAAAACTAATGAGAACACAGAGCTTTAAAACAACCATCATATTTCTAATGGCAAGAAAAACAAATTTCAGTTTTGCCAAGGTGTGCATCTCATCGTCTCAGATAAAAGTCTAATGTATTTTTCATTTCTTATACAATAACCTTCACTAAATAATGTCACTGAAAAATGTAGAGACCTGACAAGAAAAAGCTGTTAACAAAAGCAAACAAACAAAAATAAGGTAAATCAAATTTAAGTTTGTAGGGTTCAAATCCTGCTGTCCTTGTACTTAGCCCATAGACTCATTCTTTCTTGATTCTAATAGTCTTTGTGAACACATCAACCTTTGCAGCAAATTTCTGGAGTAATTATGTCTGCACTACAAAACCCATTAACACAGGTATTTACCAGCTGCTGTCAGTCCTCATATAATCATATTTGAAGCCTGACTAAGCAAAGTTATACACAGGTGTCAGAGAGGAAAGCAGTCACAACAAATGGAAGTGGAAAGGGGGATTGCTGAGGGCTATTCAGCTCTCTGGGCAAATAAAGATTAAAGCATGTTGATGGCAAAATGTGACCTATTTTTTAGTCTTGAACAGTAGAACCCATATTTCATAACCATCGTTCAGCTATATTAAATGTATAGCCCTGATACCCCCCATAACTCTCCCAACAAAGTAAGCATAGAAGATAACTCTCAATTTGGATGCTGCAGACCTCTTAGCCTGCAATAAAAGAGGTTGAAGCTATACAACAGTAACTTAAATTTGCCCCATGTTTAAAGCATATCCACAAAATTACTCAGCAAACATGTAATAACTTGTCAAACTGCACCAGTTTGGATGGTTGTCTGAATCCTAAGGCTGCTCTGCTGTTACTTATCTGCCCGACAAAGATGGCAGTCAGAAGGGCATTACTCATCATACACACTAAAATGGGGGGAAAATACAACGTCTTTTTTTCTTCCATGTTCCAAAACAGCATACTGAGAAAATCCCCTGCATAAAAACCACAACTGACATCATCTATTAAATCACTTGGTATCCTTCACACTTCCGATTTAATTAACTCACCCAGACTTTCCCATCCAAATATGAAAATGTTGGCTTTTGTATTTTGGAAAGTGAGAAATGAAGAAGCAATGATGTGAACTCAGCAAAGTGCAAGCAGACATGGTCCAAATCTCCCTGCACTGTCCCAGCAACACTGACTTGTCACAATGTGCCCTGAGGCTGCCAATAATGATGAATTTTGGCATTCCCCTGTTATTTTTATATGGGCAAAACAATTCCATTCATTTCATCTTGTGACCTTCTTAGAGTTCATGCCACAATCTCCCATTCTGAAAAATCTCAGAAGGAACAGCTGATTCCTGGAGCATTGTTTGCAAAAAATAACCTTGCTAAACATTGCCATGGAAGTGAAAAACTCATCCCTCAACTATTTTTTTTGCCCCAGACCACTATTATCAAATTATAATATATTCTTATTACATATAATTAATATGGATAATCAGTAACCTGGATACTGACCATTTCATTTCAGGCTATATCTCAGACCTAACACTAAGTTAACTTTGTGCCTCAAAGAAGAATCATATTTTGTCTGCCAAGCATTCCTTAGGGCAAGAACAATGCTTGCAAAAAATCTCTCATCTTTGTCTTACGTCTTTTAGGCATCTTTGATGTTCAGACACAAAAGTTTTCCCTCTCAGCCTGACTTCAACAGAAGGTTGCTGCTAGTCAGCCCCTTTCATGTTTCTTTCCAGCTGTCTAAAGGCAGATTGTCCTGGCAGAGCAACTTGTTTTACTCTTAAACATCTATCCAGATATTTCTACATCCTTTTCTGAGTAAATTGATTCAAAGGGTTTTTGTAGTTAGTATCTTAGCAGCATATTACTGCTTTTGCATAAAATGTTCCACTCTGCTCTCCCACTTCTCCTTTCTGTTTCCACAGTCTTAAGTATCACAGTCTCTGCCTGCAGGTACCTGGCATTTCCCCAACCTCAGGCAGCACCAGTTTGTTGTATTAGTCTGTCCAGCACCTCCAGAGAATGCTTTACCATCATACTCCCCCATCTTCCTCCTGTTCTGCGCTCTCCCTCTGTTCCCATGCATGAGCCAAGTACTGCAAGCCTGGCACTTAGAACCTCCTTGAGCTGATTGAGTCTTTTACTACCGTCCCTTTCAGCAGCTGCTCCAGCTCTCCAGCAACAGAGTCCCTGAGTTTCCACCCATCTCTCATCTTTTTGTTGTGTCCATTGTTTTAAGCTATCTTCTCAGTGGCTTTTTTTCTGGAGTTGATCTGAGGCACTGCTGCTTGTCATGGCTGCTTTCCTCTCTCCCACACCTGTGCATTACTTTGCTTGTTCAGACTTTAGATTTGACCAGCTGCGTACTGGCAGTATTTCCTGCAGGAGTATAACAACATCCAACCAGTCATTTAAGATCTGGCCAGTTTATTTACTGTTCCCAGGTGATCCACTGTGACATTTCAGAGGCGGGATCTTGGCTCCCTTACAGGATCCTCTGCAGTGCCCAAACAAGTCTACCAGTTCCCAAAAAATACATAATTCAGCAAAGTGAAGATTATGTGTACCAGTTCCATATAGGACTCAGTCCGCTTTTTGTGTTTTAGGGAAAACTCAGACTCAGAATTTCCTGGCCTCAAAAAGAGGGTCCAGTAGTCAGCAGCCTTTCACTTAGGAGCCCTCCTGACTCCTCTTGGTCACCCAGGTTATCACACCAAGTAAAGATGCAGAGTCTCAGGGCATTGGAGTTGCTCCCTAACTTCTCCTGTGGAGCAGATACCATTCTTGGGGTTTTGTAAATCATCATTTTAATTGCTGATCTAGTCTCTTCATTCACATTGTCTGTCAGTGTGTAATATGTCCTAATTGCCATTTTCAAGAATGGTTATAAGAATGAAGTAAATCAATCTGCTGCTAATTGGCTTCCACTGTAGAAGCAGCATTTCTTTTTCAGAAGACATAGTCAGTCTTCTTTATGGACACCTTCCTAGACTGACTGAAACTTCTTCTTTTACTTTTAGTCACTTTTCATCACCTTCCAACCATCCACCTTTCTTCAGTGCAAGGGCAGTACTATGCCTTGGTTTTCATTGTACTAACAATTTGGAGATCCATTCCTACTCATTTGCAACAGTTTACTATGTCTTAGACTTCTCTGTCTTCCTTCTACTTCCTAGTGCAAGAATTCTTCCACTACAATTTCTAAATAAATTGCTACCTCTGGAGAACATACTTCCCTGGGCTGAAACTCTTCTTGGGTTCCTGTACAAGAACGTTCATCTTTCTATTCACAATTTGAAGGATCACTGGGTCCTTCAAAGAAGGATCTTTATCTGATCCTAATTCTTTCAACTATCTAAGCTGTGGTGATCTTAGCATGAGCAAAAATGCACACCACATATTTTCTAAGACTGTGGGAACATATAAGCCTTCACATTATTTCAATGACACTTTCAGGGTAAGGGTTATCAGAATAAACCATAAAGATAGGATTTATCATATAGAAGGATTACTAGCAATACATTTCCTAGAAGATTCTTTCCACATAAGTGATCAAAACAAAACAAAATAATAATTTTTAAAAAGCCTTAGGTTTTTTTTCTCTTTTTGCTATGGTGTGTTGAACAAACTTTGATGACAAAAGCATTATTATTTCCCATCTGCTAGAGAGATCTGAACTATCATTAGCAGGATTAAAGGTTTCTGGTGACCCTCTAAGCTAGGGCTCATGCAACAGTGAAATTGCAAAGGAATAGAGCAAGTTGTCTCTCTTGTTGTTTCAACTGCATCATTATTGTGTGTTCCCAAAGACCTGGAAAAAATAATTGTCACCAGCAGTCTAATCATCCTGGACTTGATGAAAAACAAAGACCCACCTGAGATGTCACAGATCACATACACTGTTTCAATTACAAGGAAAATCTCACTGATGATTGGAAGGTGTTAGAACAAATTAAAAAAGAGTTTTCCAGTGAACCCCTTTAAATGCACGTATGTTCCAACTTATGAATAACTACAGAGGACCAAAGGTGTTGTATCATATCTTCCAGTATACATCATGTGTTAAGTCTCAATAGGCAGATTTATCCAATTTTGTTTGATCTCTGCTGTCTGGAACACACTACACCTGTGAGACAGACCCCATGTGCAAAGCAGGACTTGTAAATGAAAGCCAAATGTGGCTGGAAATAGTGCTTGCCAGTCAGACCATGTATATAGCTGATGCTTTCCCCAAAACTGTTGCTGCTGATCTCTTTAGGCTCCTTTTGAGAGAGCTATATGGGTCTTGTTACTGACAAATTTTTTGGCACTAACATCCAATAAACACCAAGCAACTTAACTTATTAACTACCTATTTACACTTGTCTTATGCCAGACACAAGTTTAATTTTTACAGCTCAGTCACAGCAGCTTTTTGGGGGAAAGATGAGGCTCCAATATTTCTAATTAAATGTGTTCCTTTCATTACCCGCATAAGAGTGGTGGCCAGCCAAACGTGTCCCTTGGTCTCTCCCACGAGCATTACTGTGAAGCATGGATTGAGGCCCACCACTAAGCAGAACAGAAGGGTATTTAACACAAGGAGGTATGTTTCTCAATTTTCACTCCTGCATTCTGTATTCTGTAAGGAAAGTGAGGCTTTAAATTTTTATGACTAAGAGGGCTCTTCTTTTTTTTTCCAATTTTGTCTGGTCTTGGAAACACAAATCTGATACACACATTTTTTTCTTTTGATAAAAAGGAAAGACTATCTGTCTCCCAAAAATTTGGTGTTAAAAAGTGTACGAGCTATGTCAACTCATGGAATTCAGCAGCAAGTACTGGGTACAAATTAATTCTACATACAGTAAAAAACTGCTTCAGAAAAAAAAAATAACTTTAAGACACGGAGTTTCTTCTGAGCATGAAGGAATCACAACTGATCACCAAGAAAAGGCTTCAATCCAGATACCCTAACAGATTCTGTACTTTAAATTTTTCTCAGGTGTCTCTATGTGCTATTCAGAAAAGTTGGCTCATCATATACAAAACACTCCAAATGTGAATTGCCCTTGTTATTATATTTGTATGTGTATGTGAAAGGGAGTTTTGATCTTCTGAAGATTCAACTTCTAATTCAGCAGCAGAAATATGTGATCAAGCCTCATAGAATTCTAGTTTTACATCTCGGAAAGAAAGTGCCATTCTGATCTGAGGCCTAAATAATTTCTCCTACTGCATCCTAAGCAAGAGGTAAATGTTGTATATTTTCTTGAAACAGAATAAATATTGAAGAATGTGCAAACAATACTGCTGAAGGCACAAGCAGCAGAATATACTGAAACAACCCATAACCCAGACCACAACTTTTAGAAACTGTTGGCCACATTTTCTCGTCATACAATGGTCACAAATTCCACAGAAGTTAATTCAGGGATGAAAGTCAATGAGAGCAATTTACAGTATTCATAGCATTTGTCACATGTGGTGGGAAGAACAAACTTTTCTGTTGTCATTATCTCAAAGGGCTCTTTTGACCTTTGCTTGGAATATCTGAATCCCAAAATGAACGTCTGCCGAGAGCAGGAGAGTCAGAATTTTTTTAACATCCATGTTTCATAGAATACACTGTTTTTTCTTCACATGTTTGTATCAGGGTGAGAAGTGTTTGCTTCAGCTGTTTACAATAGTACCCACACCTCAGCTAAACAAAGTGTTTGTTTACCTGTCTCTAGAAAATCTGCAATACCATGAACTGAAGGGGGAGGCATGAGTAGTGGAGAATTTAGGGGGGATTACACTCTTTTTATATGCTGTTCAGATGTTGCTTACAAGTTTTTAATGATCTGGGGACTCAAAGGTCAGTTGGAGGTTAGATGTGGTAGTGGAAAAATATCTGACTGGCATAGTCCATGGAATGTGTTGCAACAGCTTTGAAAAACTCTGGAAATCCAAAGCTGAGGAATTTTATAGAAATTAAGGAGTTATTGGCAACATTTTTGACAGAAGACAGCTCAGTGGAAATATCCTCATCCCAAAAAACTCCTGATGACTTTTCTGGCTCATTTGTTTTTATTGCATGGCAATAGACTGACATCTAGTGGGTATGGTCCTCTCAGGAATGCTGGGCCTTAGAAGGACTGGGGAGAAATTGTCTGATCTAATAATTTTTAAAATTTATTTTATAATGGAACAGTATATTTTTGACTAGACAAAAACTTTCCTGGAAATTGCTCTTACTTCTTCATAGGAAACCACAATTCTTCCATCATTTGCCATTTTTGGCTGAAAGGTAAACTGAAGTTTTTTGGTTCTTTTTTAATTAAAGTTTAGTTTTCCAGTTTCATACTGAAATTTTCCAAGCAGCTACATCCCCAGTCTCTGTCCCTGTGAGACATCCAGTGCTGCTCTACCATGTAAAACCCCCTCCTTTCTCTCACAGTTCAGGGAAACAAAGAGGAGGTCTCTGCCCACAGAGGAGTCACAGTTGTACAACAGATTGTTTGCGTTTTCTCACACACACACAAGCCATCTTGGTTAATATTCTTTCACGTTGGACCGAGGACACAACATCCAGCCTGGGTGCCTGTGAAAAGGGTGAGGATTTATCCCCCAGGGAGGTGTTCATGGGCACAGCAGGACTACAAAGCTCAGTCCTCAGCTGCTGGTGTGTGGCGAGATGGTGCTGGGGTGTGGCATTCCCTGTGTGATCTCTGCTTTGTGGACCAAGAAAAACACATTAAAATTAAAGCCTCTGTTGCTTTCCCCTCCAAGCAACATGGCCTTTCCCCAAGTGCTGGGTCTCTCTCTGAGTGATGACTTTATGAATCCTTTTAATCAAAGCCACCTTTTCCCTTTGTTCTGCACTTCCAATCTGCCATTCCTAGCCCAGGTGTGATTAATCCCTTTACTTTCTAAAGGGATTTTCCCTCTCAAAGCCCTTTTCCGGGCCATGATAGGGGACTTGGCTGAGCCCCCCATCAGCCCTGTTGTGGCAAGGCTGGACCACCCCCACAGCTGCCACTGAATAGGAGCCCAAAGCGCAAAAGCTCAGCTTCCCTAACATCTGCAAACAGGAATAGTTTGGGGTTTCTTGATTTCCAGTGAGCATTTTACTGTGTCAAACCACGACAGAAACTAAGCAAGGGAAAGGGAGAGGAGTCAGCAGGGCTACAAGTTAAGGGGCTGAGAGGTCTGTGATTGGCCATGAGAGGATTTTTTGGTGTGTGTGGCAACAGGAAAGTCCTCCTCATCCTCATCCCCAGCTCTGGAATGGGGACTATAACTGACTGACATATGTCTGTTGACTAGACCTGCTGGGCTGGTGAGATATCTTTGTACCTGACAGAAAAACAGACAAGTAATGGTGTCCTGGTTCAAACCAGGCCAGGATAAACTTTTTGCAATAGCCAGGAGGAGGCGTGGCTAGGACCCAAGGGTTATTCTGTAACACCTCACAGCACTGCCAGGGGCAGGGGGAAGGTAGTTTTTTCAGAAGAAAGGGCTCTCTTGCTGTCAGGGCTGCAGCTGGGCAGCGAGTGAGCATTTGTGCATACGAATCACTCTTTTTTTTGTACACTTTTATTACCAATACTGTTTCTCGTACTGTTCATTTTTCTTATCTCACTGCTATTCCCAGTAAGCTGTTCTTATTTAAACTCACGATCTTTGCCTTTTGTGCCTCTAATTCTCTTCTCCATCCCACTGCAGCGGGGATGGGGAGGGGAAAGCAGGAGAGCAAGAAAGAGGCATGTGGTTTGGAGACTCTCGGTGGGGGCGCTGAATTGGGGAGTATCATTCATAAACCTCAAGAAATGGTCACCCCCGAATAACTAGAAAGACAGCAAGTCCAATGATACCCAGCTGTGGTGATGTCTCAGCAATCCAGTTTGACAGCACCAGAAGACCTGAGCGCCTGGATATAAAACAGGAGGGGGGCCAGTGGACTGCGAGCTGTCTGCCATTCCCTGTGCCAGAGCCACAGGCAGTGAGCTCTGAGCACAGCCACAGTGAGGGCTGCACTGCTTGCTGAGATACAAACCCATTGATGGCTCTTACCAGCTGCCTTACCCGTTTCCCACTGCAAATGCCAGAAATCCAGATTCACTTGCCATTCGTTCACTAGGATCTCTGCTTGAAAGAAATAATATATTT
Source organism: Climacteris rufus (assembly GCA_013398175.1). NCBI lineage: Eukaryota > Metazoa > Chordata > Aves > Passeriformes > Climacteridae > Climacteris > Climacteris rufus. The sequence goes on along the minus strand of VZRZ01005515.1, from coordinate 1,132,199 downwards.
AATGCTGGGGTTGTAAAATATATGGACTCAGCTGTTCAAAAAGTCTAAGCAAAAGAGCTGTATTCAGACAAGAGACTGAAATACTGGTGAGAAGTTTCACTGAGTTTTTTTCACTCCTCAGATTTATCCAACTAATAATTTTATTCGGCAGACCAATCTGACTATAAGCCTGTGTTGTTTAAGAGCAGCTGAGACAATAAATCACATCATGTATAAGAATTGCTGTCCTTTGCTATAGAGGAGAGTATAAACAAGACCTGTCTTAGAAAGAAGTACACAGACATTAAAGCAAATGACGTAGTAGTTCAACTGTTGCAGAGAAATGAGCCTGGAAGAAATAATACCTGCATTGCCAATAAAATTTTGATTTCAGTACATATGCACAGAAATTGCTGTGGTCCATGAATCTTATCTCATGGTTTCTGCACTACAGCAAATATTTTTCCAGGTTTGTTTTGATGCATTTTTATAGTGTTATTTCATTCCTGGAACTAGTGGAAAAATGGATGAGGAGCAAATTTCCAGCACTGCTGCAGCTTGGAATTTCACCTTGATGTGGTTGGATCCAAGCTTGGATAGAGACCAGCAAGAGGTCTAACAGGTGCCCAGCCACAGTACTTGTCAACCTTCTTTTCTTCAGCCTAAAAAAACCCTGAATCTATGCTGAATGCATTTTAAACCATAAACAAATGTGATAATACTGGAACACTGCCATTGTTCCTTTAGATTTTGATTCTGATAATTCAACATAAGCCATTACATTCATTAGAATTTGATGTGATTTTTGCCTTTAGCCATAGTAGCCACAGTAACAGTTTGGATGTCCTTAAAATATTGGAAAACCAAAGGTTTTGGTTTACAAATCTTCTTAAAATGACCTGGCATTTTCTTGGACAGAGGGAGGCAGCAGTGGCCATGCAGGTCGGTGCAGGCCGGCACGCTGCCCGGCCCCGGGGCCAGATATCCCACTAGCACTCAAATTGTCCTCCTGGCATTCCCCTCCAGCCTTCAGAACAGGAACTCGTGTTTGATTGCATTCAAAGGCAGATTGTCTTTGTTGCTTGGCCCCAGTCCCTGCAGCAGCAGAATGTCCTAATTACTTTTGCAGAGTCGGAGCAGCAGTTTTGCCATCGCGGCAGGTTCTGATGTCAGGATGTCTGAGGGGCAGCACACAGGTTAAATAAGGCTACTGTGCATGCCGTTTGCCTTCCTCATCCAGGAGTAGCAGCAAATGTTTGCGGTCTCGTCCTCCCCAAAAGCTCAGTGGACTTTTTACTGGTGGCAAATTCCTCAACACCAGTCTCATCAGGATCAAACAGAAGCAGAGCTTTCTGGGCTCAGAAAAAAATAAAGGCCAAACCCTGCCAAATGCTGTGTCTGGAGCAGTTCCTCCCTAAATCTCCATGGGAATAGGATGAGAAAACAAGGGAATGTAATGCCAGCTTCTGAACTGTTTCTCCATCCTCCATAACTGTAAAATGCTACAGATAGGATCCCATTTAGACAGATACACAAGAAGCAAAAAGCAGGAAAATCAAATTTACTTCATTAAAGTGAAAGTCTATAAACAGGATATGTCTCACTTTTTTTTGCCTCCAATGCATTTAACTACTGATAATAAAAACATCCCCATCTGACCTGGGCTTAAATCAGCTATCTATTTCTGGCAATCCAGTCTGATATCTCCTTTTACCTGTGGACACAGAGCCCTTCACAGAAAATTATTGCTTCCTGATTAAATAGACAGGTGAGTCTTGCCTGCTGCATAGCTCTTGGCTGAGCCAGGCTTCCCACAGGATGCAGTTCTAGAGGACGGAGGCCTGGCCAAAAATAGGGACCGATAGCTCCAGCCCTGCCTGCCTTGCCAGCAGCAGCCAGAGGGTCCCCTCAGGCCCAGCCTCAGGCCTTGGCAGAGCTCTGCTGTCATCCTGAGCTGTATCCTATATAGCAAAGAAAGCCAAGGAGAGCCCAGAGCTCCCACCTGCCAGCCATGCTCTAAAGGCAGTCATGTCCCTCAGAGCAGTTTCAAGCAGGCTGGGTTTCCTGTTGCCATGGGCTGAAACCAGCCTAGCACTTTCTTACCAATGTCATGGACTGTGGCTGTCAGGCAGTCCAGTCTATCCTCTCCTCCAGATATGTACTGGATCAAGTCCAGAGAGGGTCTAGAGTGTTCTGACCCTCACAAGATAAAAGTTTTAAGAGTCTGACTTCAGTTTGCCATGCAATGCATGAGGTGAGCTATGCAGGAACTTAAAAAAAAAAAAAAAACTAGCACTGAGTGGGAAACCAACAAATGTTACCAGGGATTTCAGGTTAGGGCCTTATGCTCTTCCCATGTTGCTTCTGGTACTTCACCTTGAGTTTTTAGGATTTTCCCCCATTCCTTCATGAGTCATAACCCAGATCCCTGAAGACAGGAGCCTAAATATTTCTTTTTAGAACAGGAGCAATTGTTCGCTTTCTTGCTCCCTTTCCTTCTACTCCTCATCTCTACAGACATAGCAAAAAAAAAAACCCAATTGTCATCTCTAATTCCGCTCCCACCTCACTGTCCTCTTGCTGAGGACAGGACGCTCATAAAAGAGGGAATGAGATGTTGCCTTGCCAGCATTATTCTCAGATATGTGCAGCATCCACAGCTTGGAAGGTGTGCAGAAGGCATTAATGAACAACCATGGGGGCGGTGGCGAGGGCAATGCACCAGTAACAGTCTGGTTTAAAAGCACTGACTCCACAGACTGGAGCTGCCAGCTGCATTACATAGCATTTTGAGACATTAGGGGTTTGGCTCCGGAGAGGTGACACTGGCTGCTTGTGCCGAGCAGTCGGAAGAGCCGCACTCTCTGCTTGTTTCCTGACAGGTGTGTGCTTGACTTCTGCTGCCTGGATTTGCATCAGGGTGTCTGGTCAGCATCCCAGCTGCCAGGAGGAGATTAGCAACCCCTATGGCAAAGTTTGAATTTTCCATTTACCAGATGGCTAAAGGATTGCGCTCTTGTATTTATTTTTTTGTTTGGATATGAACTTTGGAACACAAGAACAGCCCATGTCATCTGGAGGTGAGATGATGGTGCTGTGCTCTGCACAGGGCAGTGGTTTTGTTCTGCTCAGAGGCTGCAGCTAATCATATTAGCTTCTCACATTCCCCTTCATGGAGATACCAAATGTGGGCTCTCCACAGACTTGCACTGGCAATGGGCTGTCTTCCAGACCTGGTTTATAAAATCGGTCTTGGTAAGCCAGGCATTTTCCAAGAGACATCCTCTTTTCCCCATAGGGGCTGGTCAGACCTACCTTAGCAATGTGCTGTTGCTGACTCCCACTGCTGCAGGAGCAGGAGCATAGCAGGAAATTCTCTATTAGGGCTCAGTGTCTTGGAAATTATCCCCCTCTCCCACCAATGTCACATGCAGTTATTAGTCTCTGAGCGGGAATTGTATTCCTCGCCTGCAAGGAGGTGGGTGGGAAATGGAGGGACATAAAACTCTGCAGATGGCAGAGAGGTGAACTCATTTCCTTCCTTCTGATCTTGCTGTTTTGGGGCTACACTCAAGGAAATGGAAAGTGATCCTTTTAATACACTTAGGGTCTGGCAAAGGTGCCAGAGTACTGGGAGCACTTTCTCATATGAGCACCTATATAAATAAAAAGCCGTATATGAAAAGAAAGAAGAGGCAGGTTCTTAAGACTTTTTGAAAACTAGGTTTCTGTCTTTGTTGCTACTGTGATTGGCAAAAACAACCTGTTTCTGAATTCATAGGTGAGAAATTGCAGCTCTAATTTGTGTCAGTGGGCTTCATGCAATGAAACTCTAGGGTGACTTTCTTACCCAGGAAGAGTAAAATACATCCCCAGTTCCAACTATCATCCCAACACAGATTTCACTAGAAGCACAGAATGGAAACTTCTGGGAGAACGAATTCCTGCTGTTAGGAAACAGGAGTGGTTGAGGTGTGGTTATTGAAGTGCAACACTGGTTTAGCTGGGAGACCACAGCAGCATGATGGCAGGCACAAAATTTTTAAGAACAAGTTAGACAAATATGTGTCAGGCATGACAAGTGGTTATGCAAGCAGTGGAAATAATGATCAGCTAAAGTTCCTAGCAGCCCTGTTTTCTATCATTTCTGGGAGGCTCTGTGATTCTTTGGTCAAACATACAGAAAAATTTTTAATTATGACTGTGTCAAATCTAGACATAACCTATAAAACAGTTAGGATTGTAATACTAGAGCTGTTTGTGCAGCAGTTGGCTAGAGCTGGGCTGGGAAGATACATGAGTAAGGGAAATATGCGATATACCGGGTGGTCTTTGCTCATCCTCCAAAAATGCCTTATGTTCCTAATTTTTTTACTATCTCTATTAATTATCATATTTATTTGAAACAATTTTAAAAGGATAAAGCATTATTCAATGGAAAAAGTTACTAGAGGTCTGTTGGAATCTTTCCACGTATGCCTCATCTGTGAAAATTACATCAGACCAAGGAAAAGGAAAGTGAGCCAAGCAGAAAGGCATTCACAACAGGTGCAGGGCAAACTGGACAGCACACTGCTGATCCCCCCTGCCAGCTATGGGACACACTGCAGCATGCCCTGAAAGTCTGTTCTCACTGATCTTGGACCACAGAGGGGAATGGCACTGTCAAAGGGTCCTGATGGAAAATGTCTTTGTTTTTTATTTCTGTGGGGCTCCCATATACCTGTCTGTGCTGCTTACATCCCCAACAGCAGAGCAACAAGTGGGGCATTGGTATTTCATGCAGGATCACTGAATGATTCCAACCTACCTGAACTACTCTGGAGCTCATTTTTTATCCCACTGTTGTCTCTAAAATGCAGTTCCGTGGAGTTTCCATGTTACAAGCATGTCTCTGTCTCTGAGCCACTTTCACTTCTGTGCTCCTAAGAGCAGCTGTCCTACAGAAAGAGCATTTTACTACATTCATCCTACTATGGCACTGAGCTGATGAGATGGGCTAAAGTGGCATCCTAAGCGGAGAACCACTTCTGGATGGAAATAAAAGAAAAGAAATTACTATGACAGACAAGTCAGCTGCCAGAAGGGATTATCTACTGCAGCTGGCCTAGGGTCAATGATCTGGAAAGCCTCCTACAGGGCTGCGTCCCCAGCATGCTCTTGGCCTCAGTGTGGTCAAAGGGATACCTCATGCTAGTGCAAGTCTCCACATGCCTGTCCCCAAGCAGACATGGACCAGGCCATCACCTTCTCCCACCCCAACCAAAGGCAGCAGAAGCTACTGGAGTTCAACACTGCTGGAAACCTGGCCTTGAAGTCACCTCTGTGACTCTAACTGCTCTGGAAGCCTGCAGATGCAATGGCTTTCACCCCTTTCTCCTTCATAAATTAATCATTCTGGATATATCTTCCTTGAAAATGCACTAACATTTATTCTCATGGGTTCTTCAGGCTGATTAGTATAAAAAAGAAAAAAAGCATTGCATGGCTGACAACTATAAAAATAAATGGTGTGAACAGTAGAACAGCGTGTGCTGGGAAAGAGAAGAAGCCAGGAACCTTTGCAAGCTGTCAATTATTCAACTTAGAAGAGGAGACTGGTGACATCCCAGTAATCTTCTGGCCTTCTTCATTAAAAAAAAAGGGGTGATAAAAAGCCCACACCATTTCAGCTAGATGAGAGAAAAGGAACAGAGATTTATACTGTCAATACTTTCCAAACCCTTTATTCTGAAGAAGATAGACTGAGCTAAATTTCTGTAGATGAACGAAAGAAAGTGAAGAATTATTACAGATGTCTGCTAGAAAATCCTAAGGCTTGTGTTGTCTTCACCAAAGAAGGCAAAAAATGAGGAAGACAAAAGCCATATCTGAAAGAACCTTGAGAAATTAAGGACAATGATTATAAAATAACTGCTTACCCATTGTTATTTGTTCATAGTACTTTGTATTCCCAGAGCAAGAAAATGAACTAGAGGGGGAAAAAACAAAGTGTGGGGAAAGAGATATAGAAAGATATACTTTCCAATTATACTCTAAAGAGAGTTAGGAAATCCACACAGTGGAACTGAAAGGAAAGAGAAATAGGAGAGAATATGAACTGCTGAGAGTATGCCAAAATATTAGTCATCCCTTGAGTCTACCCTGAAAGGTTAGTGTTGTTTTTAAGAACACATTCTTTTAAGGAAAAGAATAATTTCCTAGCAGAGGTAATTTCTGGATGGTCATAAACTCTCTTAAGAGAAGCAGAAACCTCAACAGTGACCCTAGGCAGAAGGAGAGAAGGAGAAAATCTGCACATGAATCTTCAGGGCAACCCCAAGAATGACCTGCTACTAGAAGGGAAGAGATAATGAAAAGCCTGGCAGAGAGCAACTGTTGAGTAGGTAAAGACTTGGATGGGAAAAGTCAACAAGGAAAGGGAGTAGAAAACAGGTAAGTGCTTCCTAGAGATCACCCATCTAGGCTAGATGGCAGTGGAGAAGGATTACTCACTCTTGGCTAGTTAAGGTTTGATTAGTCTGAACTATATGAGATTTTCACGCAGATGAAGAAGACAGGACAAAATGTTGTCACCTACCCTGTGGCCCACAGTATAGAATTTGTGAATTTCCAGTTCTGAAAAAAATTCAGGGACTCTCTAGCAATTTTTAATGAACTAAGGGTTGTTACAGAGACGAAAGAGTCCCCTGCTTGTTCCATATAAGACTCTCAGGCCAGCACTGTCTCCAGGTCACCTCAAGTTACACTGGAACCTGACCAGTGCAATGAAGAAAACATCACCAACTTTCCAAATTAAAAATACCATTTTAAAAATATTTTAATTTAATAAAAGGCTATATATTTCATTGTTCTAGAATTGTAACTGAGAGCACTTTTCCCAGGAGGGAAGTATGGTTCATGAGCTAGATGGCAGGTCTCACGCCTCCCTGAAAGGAAGACTGTGAACAGAGCTCATCAGTCTGAATAACCACTATGCCAGCACCTCATCTAGATGCCTCCCAATTATAAATTTCTGAGCCCTCCTAAACCCCTCTGCCGTGCCTGGGAATTAAGGGTGACCAGAATCTCTGTATGGATCTCTGTGTACCATGACAATTTGATCCACTGTCATCTGAAGAACATACCACCCTTCTCACTGAGTGGCAAAGGCTGACATTTGGCTCACTGGGAGTACTAAATGTGTTAAACAAGTTTTATTGCTAGGTGTTCTTTAACATTGGAAAAAATAATAGACTCAGTAATTTAATATGTTATGAGGTAAAGATGCTGTTTTTCAATGTAAGTGATGATACTTCATATGAGTTCAGGAAGAAAGAAAGGAAGAAAGGAAGAAAGGAAGAAAGGAAGGAAGGAAGGAAGGAAGGAAGGAAGGAAGGAAGGAAGGAAGGAAGGAAGGAAGGAAGGAAGGAAGGAAGGAAGAGAAAGAAAGAAAGAAAGAAAGAAAGAAAGAAAGAAAGAAAGAAAGAAAGAAAGAAAGAAAGAAAGAAAGAAAGAAAGAAAGAAAGAAATCCTGTAATATTAGTCTATAAATTCAGTTTATCGATTCTAAGCAATCGCCATCGCTACAACCAACAGACACAAAGACTCCTGAAACAAATTAGTTGTCTTTCACCACAAGACTTGCAGCTAGGTTTTTCAAATGTATTCAAGTTTCTTTTGCTGTCTGCCTTCTCAACAGTTAAACTTCTCTCAGTCTGCTTTTCAGTCTATAGACAGCTGAAGGGAAGGACTATTTTACCAGACAGTGTGGATAGTGCCAAACCCATTTTCAGCACACTTTAAGTATATTCATATTGTGGGAATCAGTGAGAAAATCTGTATGCAAGAAAATCCAGTTTGAAGTTCCTTTGCTTTAGCAAAACCATAACATTAGTCCTGAAATGTGATCCCTGTGATTACTAGCACGGATGGAAACATTTTGTTGTGCAGGGACTAACTTTAGTTAGAAATCTTTACTTGACACTACCTCATTTGTGCTAGTGAGAAGTCAAGTCATGGTATTACGTGATGTTGATACAAGATGAGAATTTAAACCAATTTCTAACATAAATAACATCAACACTGGCTGGAGCTGCCTTTTGATAGCAACGTATTCATCTGCTAATATTAAAGGTGTTCTTCATTTTTTTATGAGTTTGGAGCCATGAAACTGGAATTTTAAGAACTGATAAACACACACTAGGCCAAAACCAGCTGTTTCTCCTTGGGAGGTTTTGGGCTTAAAGTTTTGGTTTTCAGTAGCTCTTTGTTCTGGTGCAACTAACTCAATATTGCCCCTCACCAGAATACAAACCTTGGGTTTTGTTTGAAAGCCTCTTCTTACAGTCTTTTATGACTTTGGTGCAAATCCTGATGTATTTGAGGGTTTTAGCAACAAAAATTTTGTTTCACCATAAGATATGACTTCTGGCTCCATAGATTTTTTACCCAGAGTTCAGAAATTTAAAAAAAAACGTTTTTGGGAAAAGGTTCTTTAATCCTCAATTCGAATTTCTGCGCCAAAGAAAATCAGTCTATAAAAGGATAACAACAGCTGCATATTTCAGTATTTATTTGGAGATGCAGATTTCATGTGATGTAGATCTTAAAACTCAGTCTTTTACATAACAGGTGTGTTTATGTCTCCATCATATCAGATATTGTCTAATTCATAACAAGAGAAATATGCACTACCATAACTGGACTCTTCTAGGCAATACTGTGAGAAAATAGTATCTTTTTCAATATTATCAAAAGGGTTCAGGGAAGTGCAAATACACACACCTCCCACACACACACCACTCCTCCACCTCTGCCTCCCAAAAAGGTTCTGAAATATCAAAGACTAAATCAGTCTTGAGTTTTATTTTTATTAAAATATTTTTATTAAATGAGGTCAGGAAGATCATTTAAGGAAAACTTTCACAACTCAGTGAATCTGGAATATTTGAATCAAATCTGAACCTCAGCTTACTGAAATTTCCAAGCTTCTGCTAGGTGAGTTAAACTTTGCAATTTTTCTACAATTCCAGCAAAGTTTTATGGTCTTTTCCCTAACTTTTTGAATTATAACTTTTACAGAGTGAAATCGTTGCCATAAAGTGCTGAATTATCACATTGCAAAGATATGTAATGCACTCATCACAAAACGGTCTCAAAATAGAAGTCTCTCAAGAATATCTTAGTTTGAAAATTCACATTCAGTATCAAAACTGAAAGGAAGGGGAAGATAAAAATAAGAAATTCTGAGAAATTTCTGCAGTTATCTCCTAGAATTATATCAACATGATCAATATTCCTTTTCTCTCAATGCACTGGCGATAATAAACCTCAGGGCCAAACAACCATCTGAGCCATCCTGAATTCTCAAAACTGGGAGCTCAGGAGGCCCTTGTGCTTGTGGCTTAGCTTGGCAGGTAAAACATGCCTTCTGATCTGCATTCACTTATTCCTTATTTTCCTGTTGTCTCAAAATTCAACCCTTGCAAACAAATGCTCAGCTTTTGCAACACTTCCTAATAGATCTGCCAGCTGTGAAAAAGTACAAAATTATCAAAGCATGAACTATCAAAAATACTATCTGCTAGTTCCCGATGTTCATACACATCACATACTGCATACAGAATGGTACATAAAGCATTCTGAATTACCGCCAGAGAAGCACCTATCGTTTTAGCTATACACCATTGTACTAACCCTTAGCTCAGACCCAAATATTTCCCAGTATAGTTGGCTGATAAAGATTTTCCCAGTCCTAAAATACTTTGCTTCTAAGGCTTTGCAATGAGGTCAGTCTCTTGGCTTTATTTCAGTGTTCAGCAACGTATGTGCCTAAGATGCAGGAGCTCTCCGGAGCTAACTCTGGAGTTAGCAAACTGAGTTGCTTTATCACCCGTCCTCAAGCTGCAAAAAGTCAAATACTAAGCCAATGAAGAAATTGCACAGTTCTGATATTTCCAAATTTCAGAAAAGAAACTTAGTAACTTTAATGAAATTCAGGTTCGATTCAAATTTTCCAATGTTACTAAATTTGGAATTGTTCCTCTGTCCTCATCACCCCCATCACTCTTCTGGACCACCTCCATTTCTGAATCACCTTCTGCATGGCAAGGCAGTTCCAGAATGCAGTGGTCATTCTTTCTATTTATGAAGACAGTATTTGCTGAACAGGAGACAGAGCCAGCAATTTTAGGGTGTTTTTAGTTTCTTTCATTTCTCAGGGGTTTTGTGTGACTTTTTTACTCTCAAGTTCTGCACAAAAGACAAGAAGCAGCAACTATCCAAAAGGGGGAAAAGCTAATCAGGGGAGTGACACATTCATATAATTAATGTTTTCCTTCCAAAAGCACAACAATTACATCTGCAGCGCTTTGACATTCAGCTACATTAAAACCCTATTATTTTCCATGGAGAAAATAGAATGTAATGATGAAACTTCTGGTATGAATAATATTTCTTTTTAATCCATTTTAATGATATTTCCAGAATAACTATTTCATTTCATAGGGGAGAAATAAAAACAAAGGAAAGCTGTTTTAAAACATTTTAGAAAGGAGGCAATCTTTCACCCCCAAAATTGCATTTATTTCAAAATTTTATAGCTGAACTCAAATCCCACCACTGACCCTTAAAATAAATCATGACACCACTATGGGTCCTAATCAAAGTAATCCTAATGGTCTTTACAAGCCTTTAAAGTACCTGTCATGCAAAGCAGAATAAGCCCTAATTAATTACACAGTTAAAGTATGTTCATAGTTGTGGATGTTTTGTAGCTTTAATGAGATTCAAAGAGAAGATGCAAGGATCTTCCCTTCACCAGGGCTCTACCAGACACATACTATGAATCAAGATTGAACTACCTGCTGCTTTGCAGTTGTCTCACTATTTCCTCACATTCCTTCATCTGTCCACATCCTTCTATGTCTTCTCTGTTCCCTGTGTTGACAGTGGGTTTTCTGGAGTAGGGACCATATTTTTGCTTCATGACTGTATAATGTCTGGCACAGGTGAGTCAAGGCCACTGAGCAGGACTTCTCAAGTGTCCCAGCTAACACTCACAATGCAGTCAGTGGCAACTCCATGTGCACCAGGTCCTGACCTATCAGAGAATGCTGAAGTGACAATTGCTCCTCCTCCACACTGTTTGAAATTGGATATTTTGCATGCATGTCTGAAGTTTGACGTTAGTTTAGCACCTGAAAGGCTCTCCAGAAGGCTGATCTGAAGTAGACTGTGTTTTCAGAAAATTAGTGCATCTGTTACAAATACTGATTTTTCAAAATGGGAATTTGCTTCTCATGGCAGCTGGGGACTAAATTGTTTCCTGAGCTTTTGAAGGTATTCTGTTTGCAAAATAATTTATTGAATATATCTGATACACTTAGTCTGATATGCTGTCATAAAACCAGCTATAAATTCTATCTATAACTACATTTAAAAGAAAATCCTGTTTAAAAAAATCTTTGGGTGCTGAACTGCCTATTCTTTATTTAATTAAGGGATCTAATTTGGTATCAAGAGTCTACACAAGACTTACTGAAATACTTGAAGATCATCTGGAAGATTGAAAGGAAACTTAGTAAATTCCTGAGGCTTTGGAATCTTGTAATACGATGGGTTGGGAATAGGATCCAATGGAAACAGACAGTGGCTGAACATGTATTTTCTCTAAACTGCTAGCATTTTTTAAATAAGGTTAAAAATTTGATTTTAAATCACAAATTATATGTAAACCTCTTCTGCCTGAGCATCAGCCTCCTTCATAAAAGATGGTGGTGCAGAAGCTTTGTTTGTTCTGCTGTAAATAATATAAGAAAAAATAATCTAACCGTGTAGTCATCTGATCTTTCTACCCCCTTTATTTTCTCTGCTTAACTCGTGTGTGGAAAGACTTGCACAAAAACTGACTACTCTAATAAAACCCGATAAAATCTAATACAGCATGCTGAAGGCTGAGGAGAATAACTAGAATTACACTGAGCTGTTTGTTGGCATCAGGAGAAAAAGGATTTAAAATACCTCTTGTCACCTGATTTTCAGGCCCTGTCAGGCTCACCCACTAGGCATTACATGTTATGTAAATACTGTGTGTGCAGATTTTTTTCATTTTGCCTATTGGCAATTTTTTTTCCAATGTGAACTTACCAGTAAGCTCTTATAATCCTAGTTAGGTTACTGAACAGCAGTGAGATCATTTTCAAAGGAGCAGATCACTTACAGCTCCCTGGGACTCAGGGATTTTCAGAAACCAAGAACTGAAACTCATCTGTATTTCTGATCCTGAAATATTCAACATAAGTACTTGAAGGCAGCCTAAAAAATCAAAATATGTGCAGCTGGCAGACAAGCATTACATCTGGACTTTGAAAAGGTGCCTCAGCTGAGACTCCTTGGTGACCTCCAAAAGAGTTCCATGCCTGACTCTGTCTGTGCTCTACGTGCTGCAAGGCATGCACTAATTTGTACTAATGATTACTGCCTTTACCAAGAAATAATAATTTTTTTAAACATTCATAACACAGCAGTTGACTTTTAAAATGGATGCAATCATTTGTTTTCCCAGACAGTAAAGCTAAAATGACTCAAGGGCAGCAATTCTGGTATTTGCTGTGACCCAGTATTGTGCCTTCTTTCATGGGAGCAGTACACCAGAAGAATGGAAACAGAGAAGTATCAAATGAGTGTACATACCTCATCAACACTCATTTGGAGATGTTGAGTTGAACTACCAGGATATCAGACCTACATCACTGGGCATTTCGCGTATTTGGGAGGATTTCAAATGTAAGATGTTTATATATGCAGCTGCAAGATGTAGAATAGAAAATAACAAACTTCTGTGCTTCTATTCATATGTGGATATGCAAAACTAGTAAGTTGCAGAGGTGAAAACTCTCTCCCTGTACTTACAGCTGCTTCCACATAATCCTGCATGTTGGGTTTTATTGATTTCTCCTTGATAAATGTGTGCTACCAGCTACATTCTCTGTTATTCTCCCAGTCCCTTGAAATGGTCACTTGCAGGTCTAGCAAGCAGTGTTGTTGAACAACCAAGACAGACTTCCCTCTGTAAATGTTAATGGAATATTTGAAAAGACACAGAGCAGTGCTGAAGAATTTCTCATGAGCTAAAAATTTGAAGATATCAGAACATTGCTATAACCTTGCTTGTTCTCTCTCCAAGTTGCCCTTATGGAGGCAGTGAGAATTCTCACCAGAGAGAAAGAAATTCTTTGTTTGTTTTATAAGCCATGACATCAACCTTCATCTTGCCTCCCTCCCAAGGCTGTTTCCACTTCGAATCATCACGTTTGTCAAGTTGTCAGTCGTCATTGTCAACAGCCATGTCCAGCAGCAAATCCAGTCTCCTACCTAGGCTGATGCCCTGCAGGTATCTGTTATATGGCTGAGCCCTTCAAGGTTCCATTCTCAACACAGTCTTTGCTGGAGCAGCAGTTTGTTGGTAAATACAGAACAACCATCCATTGCACTGCACCTCCCACCATACCAGTGAATCCCATACATGTGACAGATATTTAGTCACTTAAATAAGGGGACTTTTTTCCCACACCACTTTGGTGCAAGGGGACAGCAAGAGGAGGGCTAATCACTAAGTTCATGAGGACTTCTAAGGCTGACACCCTAGAAGGACCCTGACTCTTGTGGTCTTGTGCAGTCCTAGACTCCCAAGGCCCTTACACAGCCAGTCACTGCATTTAAATGTGGCAAATCTGTAAGTATTGCAAGAAATACAATAATAGGAAGCACTGAGACCATGCCAGCCTCATCTATAGGTGTATTTTAAAGGCACCAGGTGTAGACCTGCACTTTTGCATAACAGCCTGCCTTCAGCACACACTTAATTTGGTATAAATTTTTTTGGTTTTGTAACCTCTAGCATTTTTATTTTATCCTTGGGGAGGAAAATGGTGAAGAAGTAAAAAATTACAGTAGAAATATGATATGGAGGGTAAAGCTTGGTGCTAAATCACAGCCACTAATGAAAACACTCCCCAGATAGCTTGCTTATACTCTAAATTGAATCTGCAAAGCTGTAATCTAACATCACAGCTGTAACCAGCACAGTCACAAACACAACATTTAAATCTCTGTATAATAATGAGGAGCTGGGCATTGAAACCTACCAAACCTAAGAAATTATTTGGCCTGACTTTAGGAAAAGCCTAGGAGAACAGCACCTGTTGTATGTTTATCCAACTCAAATCTGTAGTTAGGTTGCCTGCTCACAATTACTTGTTTCTAGACAACTCCTGAAAGGCTCAGAAATTCATATCACTGTATCTGATAGCCCTTCTTATAGGACACCTGATCCTCTACTTTCTAATGAAGACCTTTTCAAGAGTGACCTTCATTCTGCAAACACTGTGAACCTTATTATAAATAAGAAATCAAATGTCCTGGCAGTCCTTCTTTGCTTTTAAGAATCAGCAGTGATTTTTGGAGGGCATTATGGTCTAGGATTTTCATTATCACATAGCTCCACTGTAACTCCAGTGAATTCAAAGCAGTTTTGCAGCACTTCATTTAGCATCAGCAGAAAGTTACACCTTGTGCTTTTCAGTAGGTCTATTATAAAAAATGTCCAATGCTGTGTCATAGCAGCAGAGCTTGCAGACATCAGCTCATAACAAAACCAGCTCTGGAAAGGACATCAAGAGATTACTCATTCCACCTCCACCACCTAGACAGACCCAGGTCATTATTAGCAGGTCTTTGTCTAACTTGCTCTTCTTGCTGAAGAAGCAGGCAGTTTCCCACAGCAGCCTGTCCCACAGTTTGTTTGTTCTATTAGAAAGGTTCTCCCTGCTGTTTACATCGAAACATTCTTTCTGCAATTTAATCACCTGGTTCTAATCTTGCCTCTCATGGTCACAGTAAAGAAAATATTCTCCTGAATTTTCAAGAGGTTTTGAAATAGCTAGACATATCTGACAGAAAAATATCTTATTCATACCCCCACCACCTGGAGCTTCAAGCAACCCTAATTCATTCAATCTTCCCATAGTGGCTGAGCTTCCTAGACAACTCTTGTTCTCTGCCCCCAGGAGTCCCACAAGCAGACCACTGGCTTCCCATCACAGACTTCAACAAAGCATGACTAGTAGCTGAGAAGTAGAAGGGCATCATGTCTCCAAAGTGTACTCTTGTTTATCCATCAGACTGTTTGCCTTTTTGCACTGCAGCCTGTCATTGTTGACTCTCACTGGTTGTTTATGCCAATGTGTTCTGTTCCTGAACATCCTGCACAGACCCCTCCACACTGCACAGGACATGGAGCAAGAGATTTCTGTTCAAGGCCAGTAAAATGCAACTTGAATACATGTAGGAATGTTTTGTGACCTGTGAAACAAGATGTGTAATATCAGTCTGGAGAGACAGTTTTGCTGCCCATAGCACAGAATAAATGCTGATCTATACACTCATCTAGCACCAACAGTCCAACATCAGCCTCAATTAAGTTTTGCTCCATCTCCCACACAGCCAGCTTTCCTTGTCTCTCTCAGACAGACTCACATCCCATGGCCAAAGGTGTATTTTGGCTAAAGATCAGGCACAGAGGCTGGCTGCTTCCTGAGGTGGGAGACAGCCACTCTTGTGCTTGGGCATTGCGGCGAGACTGCAAACAAGTGCTCTCTGCCAGGCTGTTCCTTCTCCAGGCAGCCGCCTTTGTTCACTGCCCCCCTCCTTGTCACCCCATGCCTGCCGTTGCCCAGATCTACTTGCAGTTCACATAGCTTGTTTTCAATCACCTCCGAGGAAAATGGCTATGCTCAAACCTCCTGCAAGCCAGATGTGCCCCACTGTTTGCCAGGTGAAATGTGCTAATCTAGAGGAACTTGGAGTTTAGGATTGCATTTGAGAGTGTTCCTGTATATGACCTTGTGCAGCATTATCCCAGCTCCATTTCTTGCAAAAGTAGAAGAATAAAATCATTACAAATGAGTGGAAAAAGAATGAAACTAGAGAAGCAGCTGAGGCAGAGCTGTATGGGTCACACCAGGCTTTGTTTTCTGTATAATGGGGAGTCTCATACTCCTTTGGTGAGAGGTAGCACTTTGAGACCACACGCTGTGCTCCCTGACAAAGAAGTCACACTTTTTTTTTTTCCACTTCTCCTGTATCCTGTAATAAAAGTCTTTTAGACTGTGGTTGGTCTATGTGTATTGGAAAAATGGTGGATGGAGTCAGGAAAGGAACCATGAAAGCTGTAGCATCCCATCTCAAATGGAGCAAGCAGAATATGTAGCAATGGCAAGATCACTCTTTAAAACTGTCTCAATAAACTTTAGTGTTGTTAAACAGCAAGTGTTCGTATTTTTATTATTATAGCTAAGATTCAATTAAAATCAGGGACAGAAAACAACAGACCTAAGCTGCATATAAACAACTGATCAGGAAAAATGATCATGCACACAAACAACACACACTTATCATATATACTCCCATCTAACATCCAGCCAACCCATCTTTAAATAATCACTAAGGTGATGATGCACAGTTCATTCCTGAAATCAAAGTGTGAACAAAGGGGAAAATCATATGGCATCTTGATAATACACGCCCTTGTATTGGACTTAGAATACAATGTACACAGAGATCTTTGACTTAATTAGCTGCCTACTGAGCTGGAGTTGGCTGCTATCTTTTTTCTGCATATGAAACCACAGAGCTTTCCTAGTACATTATTTCCACATGTGTTTATATTGCTCTCCCTGCCCCTTGATCCAGCATTTTAAATAAGCATTCATGTCTAAAATAAAATAACAAAATGTCTATCCACTTACCTAAACTATCCCTCAGCCCAGTCCTCCCTTTCCATCAGCTGGAGCCAGAATAATCCCCAGGGTAATCCATACAGTCTCCCTAGTAGATGGCTGATGTGAATTCAGATCAAGAGGCTCTTTTTTATATAATTTTATTCCTCGTTATTATGGATCTAATTTCTCATTCTTTGCCTCAGACCTATTCAAATCCTCACCTGCCTAAGTAGCCACGCCTAAGGTCGTGGCTGGTTTCAAGACACAAACACCCAGCTAGGGCTGGACAGACGTGTGCTACCACAGCACAGGGAGCAGGGTACTGTGGTCTGAACATGAGCACCACCACCGAGCACCTCCTCTGCGTGGGGTCACAGCTCTTTCAAAGGTGTTCATGGGTCAGGAAAAAAATGAGTCACCACTTATGCACTACTTACACATTCATATGCCTGACACTTCTTGTGTAGGAAGGGATGGTATGTTTGCACCAACATTTACACTTAAGCTCTGGTTGCTTCTGCATTGTATCTAGTAGTTTGCTCCAAAACCACATTTCTAGGGACTGGTCCATCATCAGAGTATCTCATGTTCCAAATTTATTTAGGACTACTATCATTACTGAAACAGAAAACAATTATGCGAAACCCTTACTGAAGTCTGTATAGACATCCACTGTTCCTCCTCATCCACACAGCCAATCCTCTTACCACAGAAACCTATTAGGTTGGTTAAAGATTATTTCAGCTTCATAAACCCATGCTGACAAGTCCCAAGTATTTTTTATTCATCCTGAGTTTGTGTTGATAGCTCTTTCTCCATGAGACCAAAAAAATATTTTAGTCTTGACAGGCAACAAAACCTCTAAAGGAAACGAAAATCTATGAGACATCAGCACAGGGATGGCCACTGAATTTATGGGCAAGACAGTGAGGGGTCAAGGCAAAAGAGTTAAGTGAGGCTGAGAAGATCCTTTCAAGGGCAGGCAGAAAGAAAAGCAAGAGAATTATAAGGAAAATTAGGAAAAAGTAGTGTTATGGCAGCCAAACTTCTAGACCATGAAAAATGACAGTTAAAATAGTAGTTCACCTGAAAAAAGAAAATCTGCACATCAGTTCAATTAGATTTGTATAAAACACTTTGGCATAATAGTTTCTCGGTGCTCTTTTGCTGCCACGTCAGCAATAAGCTTTATATCTGAAAGATTTGCTCCTGTTCACAGAACAGTACAGTTCCTGATGTTCTCCATGACCGCAAGGGGCCAACATGAACTGAACTCACCACGTAAGACTATTTATGCTACCTCTGTTACAGATACCAGCAAATCTTGCAATACCTTCATGTTGAACAAAATTATGTACTTTTATAATGAGGTGACCTTAGTCGTCCAAGTCCCAAACAATGACCTGCAGGTTCATTGTTCACAGCATGTATTAATAAACAGGCAAACATTAGACACGTGTTATTAAAAGTCATCTTTAATAGCACTTTAAAATAGCTATTGCAAACTTTATGTAAAGAAAAATAAACCAATGACAATTTTCCAAAGTCCTTTGAAACAGTCTAGTTCCTTAACATTTATTATTTGAAAAGACAGAAGTTATTTGCATAGCTGGCATGTTAGTTCATCTCTGTTTGCTCAAAACAGCTCATAAAAGCATTCTTTTTCTACCATTTCTGATTTGCTCAAAAGTGGAAATGCGTATGATGATCCTAACTTAGATCAAATTTGGTATCTGACTATGTCTCAAGGCAGACAAGAATTTTAGTTCAAATTGCTTAAGGCCTAATATGGAAAAAGAAGAGAAGTGCCAGTCAGAGGGACATTACACCTGCTTATATACTTCCACTGAGACAGTATTTTTTAAATTTTCTTCCTTGTATTTAGTATCCCACACAACCTAACAGTACTAAAAACTAAAACAAAAAAATCCAGTTCATAATATAACATTGTAAGATCTAAGCAAGGCTGATGATGTTTTTGAGTAACCACTCAAATACAGAAATAAAATGAATTATTTGAATTTAAATATAAATCTTAACACTGGAGTTTTGGTGACTCAAATGCAGCATGTAAGGAATTAATGCTCATACGTATCTGAAAACAAGCTGTCTACAGGAAAAATAATCACTACATTGATCTAATACAGCACACTAGCAGCCTTTATTGCCTAGAATAGCAATAGTGCAATGGCATTTTCATATGGCACACAGAAATACAATAAACTGAGTAAGAAACAACACGGAAGTGAAATATTTTGATATGGGGGAAAGGAAATGTAACTGCTGTTATATTTTACAGATAAATTACTAGTGAAAGTGTCTAATTTCAAAACCTTGAAATCACAAAGAGATGGTTCACTGCATAAAGATTTATGGTAGAATAAGAAATATTTTAAGAAAAATATTATTAGTCATTAGAATTAGAATTGAACCCTCTTTGTTAGCACTGCAGATAGAAGAATCATGTCATTAGGCACTAGTTGCTTTCCAACATATTCTTTCCTAAAAACAGAACATTACACAGTATTGTTGGTTTGGGCACTTTGTGAGGATTTTGTGTTTATGGACATACATTGCACAGTGTAGCACATGGCAGCCTATAATGCCTATATACAGATACACTTTCTGCAGGATTCAGCTAAGATCAAAAGCTAAGATCAAAATATTGCTCATATGAACCTGAACAACACATTTGGAGAAATACCGTTGTATTCTGAAAACTGATTAAAACAAATGTTTGCATCTTAGGTTTGATTTTCAACAGTGACTTTCAAGGCAAAAGAGAGGCATGTAACATAAGAAGGACATGGAACTGCTGGAGCCAGTCCAGAGGAGGACCATGAGGCTGGTAAGAGGACTGGAGCACCTCCCCTAAGAAGACAGGCTGGGAAAGTTGGGACTGTTCACCTGGAGAAGAGAAGGTTGTGTGGAGATCTCATAGCAACCTTTCAGAGTGTGGAGAAGGCCTACAGGGAAGCCAGACAGGGATTCTTTGTCAGGAGCTGTAGTGATAGGACAAGGAATAATGAGTTCAAACTGAAAGAAGGGAAACTTAGGCTAGATATTAGGACATTTTTTTACTGTGAGGGAGGTGAGACACTGGAACAGGTTGCTCAGGGATGTTGTGGATGTCCCAGCCACGGCAGTGTTCAAGGCCAGGCTGGATAAGGCCTTGAGCAACCTGATCTAGTGGGAAGTGTCCCTGCTTATGGCAGAGGAGATTGGGACTGGCTGATCTTTAACGTCCATTCCAACCCCTTCACATTCTCTGATTCTATGAATGTTGGACCTGGCTGTCATGCTTCTCCTGCACCAGTCTGGCCACTACCCCTTTTATCATATGCCATCGATGTGCATAAGCCACAGGCTCCTGCTCGTGAAGTAAACAGGGGCATGTGGTATGGAAGCAAACTGGGAATACCTGTACTCCTTGTGTTTCATACAAGTTGTGACAGGGGAGCTTTAGACTGGATATTAGCAAAAACTTCCGCACTGAAAGGCTTTTAAGCATTAGAACAGGCTGCCCAAGGAAGCGGTGGTATCACCATTCCTGGAGGTATTTAGAAGATGTGTAGATGTGGCGCTTGGAGATGTGGTTTAGTGGTGTACTTGGCAGTGCTGGCTTAATGGTTGGATTCAATGATCTTAAAGGTCGTTTCCAACCTAAACACATCTATGGTGGTTCCATGCTGGGAACCAAACCAGCCATGGAGCTGGCCCTGCATGCAGACTCTGAGCTGCTCTAGACCTGCTAAGCAGCACTCATTCCCTGTTCTGTTCAACAGCATTCAGTACGGAAGATTTCTAAATGACACCCACATTGAAACATGCAAAGAAAACCTCAGCTAAGATCATGGATAACAGCAAACAAAGGATTTGGGAGACACCTTTAAAATGCATTATAGGTTTTTTTTAGACTCAGTCCTAAATAAATGACTATTTCTTACCAATTCAATAGCATATTAATGGCCCTGGACAGACTATGTCCATTGACACCTTGTGGCTGAAAAGGGCACGGGAAGTACCAGAGCATATTCAGATTTCAGTGAAACAGTAACCACACAGAAATGTTCAGGCAATGCAACATCAAGACTCCATCACAAAATAACTTTTCCTGACTGTTTTTAGCACCACTCCTTAAAGCTCCTTACAGATCTTTTTGCTGAAGAGTTCCAAAAGGTTTATAGCGAAAAGATTTCCTGTTAACTTCAGCGGGAGCATGGCCCCTGTAACATCAAAAACGAATGTTACAGAGCTATGGGGACAATATATATGCTGAGCATTCCCACACAGTGATGAGGAAAACAAAGAAAAAAGTCACTATGCCAAATAATAGTTCCTTTCCACTGTTCCATTCGCTGCCAACAAAGAGTATAAATTTTATCCTTTGCAACTCAAAGCACTAACCACTACTGCAAAGTGACGGAAGGCACTGATGCAGGAATATTAAAGGCCACCTGGTGCAAAAATTTGTTTAATGTCATACAATGTATATTGTGCCTTTAAAATAGCTTGATACAGAGGCAGATTTGGATGTCTGTAATAATATGCCTGCTGTATAGAAAAAAGTAAAATGAAAGGGGATGTTTGTTCACTGACTCCAACAATTTCCCTGACATGGTGCATTATGACTGATGCTTCTCAATATAGTCTGCAAGGCAGCCAAAAGTAATTTAAAAACATGTGTTGTCTCAAAAACAAATGTAAGGGAATACTAGTAGAAGTTGCACTGTCCAAAACTCAGCTAAGCAGTTTAATCCTGTTTTTCTTGGAAGATATTCAGGAAGATTGGACTGCATGCAAAATAGAACTAATTTATTCCTACTATCTACTGCAAAGGAGTAATTAATCTCCCATACATCTTGTCAAGAAAGTAAGACTCTTTATCCTATCATTAATCAGGAACCAATGTCCCTATTAGAAGTTCTACATACAGTAAAACCTGAAAGTATGTGAGCTTTGGGTTCTTGAAATTATATTAAACGGAGGCAACTAACATATCAAGTCTGCTGTTCCCAAAGAGAACTTTCATCAGTCACAAGAAAATCAAACCCACAGCAAAACGCATCCTCGTTTAGAGGAGAAATTTTTCCACATCTTACACTTGGCATAGTTCGATCAAGGCTCCCATAAATGAGTAAAGGATTTGAGATGCAGAAATGTGCTTAAATTTGTATGTCGCTGTCCCTTAGCTTTCGACCCATGTAACCAACCAAGTGAATGGCTTACAGAGGGTCAGATCCTGCATCCTACTGACTAAGCAGTGTGTGGCTTCAAGAAATACTTCAATATTACTTCATGTAGGTCAGTGCAGCTGTTCATGCACTCTGCTCATCCACTAATTAACTAATCAGGAGGCTAAATCCAAAGCACACAAAGGACAAGTGAAAAGAATGAATGACTACGAAGACCAGGCTTAAGCTCTACCTGAGAAACAGAACAGAGCCCCAAGTTTGTGAAAAACATTGCAAATTCCAAATACAGGTGAAGTAAAACAATGCTATTTAAACCAGTTCTGCAGTTAAAACTTATACATTGGTATTAGAAGGAACCTCCAGTTCAGGAAGTTCAGGCCTCTTCCCATGCTACCATGCAAATTTTTCTTTGTGAACAACATTATAGTTGAGCATAAATACAAAAATATACATTTTAAGCAGTAGGAAAAACTGAATAAAAATTAAAAATTGCTCAAGGAAAGTGACTGCCATATTATTGCATGTGCACAAATACACACTCCATCTCAAAAAGGTATGAAAGAAAGGGAATCAAAAAGGTATGAAAGAAAGGGAATGCTGGAGCATTCAGCCTTAAAATTTCTACCTCAGTCAGCGTGACAGCTATTAACTTCACTTTAGTAACTATGTTACAGCTTGGCTGCCTTACCAAAAAGAAGTACCCATTAGATATCACAGGTAGTGTTCAAGAAGGATAAATTGACTGCCAGACGGGGAAGATATTCACATACTCACTCAGGAGCAATAAGCTCCCAACCTCACACATTTCCACATTCACAGAGATCTGTAAATCTCCCCATGTGCAAAGAGCAGGTTTGGGCATAAAAATGCCTGCTGCTTTTCACCATTCCTCTCCTCCATTCCACTTCAGCGGAGCACTTAAGCATACATGGATGTACTTAAAGGTAAGCAAGCATGTGAATGGTTTTGTTGGACTGAATGCATGTGCAGCCCATGCCTCCTAAAAGCCTCTCCCACCAATCAACAACAGATGGCATCCAGGGCCACCAACTCACATGGCACTGAGAAAAGTGAACAACTGTTTGGGGTTATGCCACTTGAATTGTTGACAAGATGACACTGAAAGCACAAGACATAAATGATGCCCCAGAGTGACATTACAGAAGACATCCAAAAACCAGAACAGGTTCAAAGCAACCTTCCTTCAGCTGGCCATATATATGCCAGCTGACACCAGCATTCTCACATGAAAAGAGAATTGGGTTTGTTTCTTAATAACCCTGGAAAAATGAAGTCTGAAAAACAGACTTTATCTTTGACGCAATTACAGTAGAAAGCCTTTCAGAGTAAAATGCACAAGGACATCTTGAGGCCGTATTTTCAAGCATAATTACCTTGGCAAAAAAATCTGCCTACCTTCTCTGTAATGGTAAAAAAAAAAAGGCTGACAACTTTCTGGAGCATTCAGCAGTTTGTAAATGCAGTACTTTTTGGCTCTTAGATCTGCTCTGAAGCCAGCTCCTTTTCTTTTTTTTTCCATATTATTCCCCATGACAGCACACAGCAAAATTCAGCATTAATGTTAAGTGTCGTGTCTTCAGAGCAGAACAAAGTGAGCTCTGATACCAAGCTCCTATCACTACTTATCAACACACCAATGGAGAAGCACATAGCATTTTGGAAAAGCATGCTAAACTAACAGGCATCCCTAAAAAACAAGCACAGTTGAAAGCTGGGGTAAAAACAAAGTGGGAACATGGAGCTCAGTTTCTTTTTTATCACACTGCTTTCTCAGTAACTCTGTGCTTCTTCAAAAAATAAATTCAATATGAAACTAACACTTGGAAAGGTTTTCCAGAGACACTTAAAGAAGTTTTCTGGCACAGCCANAAAAAAAAAAAGGCTGACAACTTTCTGGAGCATTCAGCAGTTTGTAAATGCAGTACTTTTTGGCTCTTAGATCTGCTCTGAAGCCAGCTCCTTTTCTTTTTTTTTTCATATTATTCCCCATGAGAGCACACAGCAAAATTCAGCATTAATGTTAAGTGTCGTGTCTTCAGAGCAGAACAAAGTGAGCTCTGATACCAAGCTCCTATCACTACTTATCAACACACCAATGGAGAAGCACATAGCATTTTGGAAAAGCATGCTAAACTAACAGGCATCCCTAAAAAACAAGCACAGTTGAAAGCTGGGGTAAAAACAAAGTGGGAACATGGAGCTCAGTTTCTTTTTTATCACACTGCTTTCTCAGTAACTCTGTGCTTCTTCAAAAAATAAATTCAATATGAAACTAACACTTGGAAAGGTTTTCCAGAGACACTTAAAGAAGTTTTCTGGCACAGCCAGAAATTTACCATATGGGCCAGCCCAGTTCTTCCTGAACACAGCAGGAGCTTGGTCATGGTACTCACTAAAGATGGGCTGGTATCTGAACATACAATTTTCTTTGGATAATTTATGGAAACCTTAGATGTGAAATATAATCTGTTTCCTTTTACAGCACCCAACTGCACAACAAGTTTACATGAAGAACAAAGAGCACACAGAACAAGGAGGTCACTGAAGAGTGCTGAAGCAAGGCTGCAGAACCATCTCGGTGGCAAAGGTTGCAATCACTTTCACAGAAGTCACAAGAGGTTATACTTTGCATTACTTCTGAATTATAGCTTCTCACCGCTCTTCTCCCTGTTCAGAAAGGTTAGTTAACATTAGTAAATGAACTTCTGGAAACTGACAAAGATACCAGCTTCAAAAATAAATCATTTATAAGGATGCAGTAAACTCTAACACAGACCTCATCACACACTGCAAAATACTTCCCAGAGTCGGTGTTTGAGCCCATTAATCTTTCTTCTTCATCCAGAACACCTCTATGTATTCAGGCAAATGCTTGGTGAAAGGCACATTTTCACAGACTCAATCTCAACTGTTAGACCCAATCCGTTCACAAACCTCGGTCAAACATTTTGAAAGGAATTTTGCCCCTACCTACATGACAAAGGAACTCAAATGCTTTATCTGGCAGGTTGTTGGCTGTAACATTTCAGAACAAGGTCTCTCCTAACTGGTGCCTTCTCTAGCTACCACATTTGGGAGCTTCAAATTCCTGAATATGGGACTGCTTACCTCACCTAGCTCCTGCTCGTGTATTTTGTTCTTTTGTTCCCTGGACGGTTGCTACAGAGCCAGATTAGAAGCCTGAAAAATCATATTCATTTCAGAAACATCAATGCATGGTAACTGCTCACAGAACAGGCTTTTGCAAAGTTTCTTTCCCATTGTGAGTTTTTGGTTTTTTTCCCTTCCAACTAGAAACCTTGCAATTTCTTTTTTTATTAGTAGCATTTTTACACTGAAATTATTTTCAGTTTCATTACAAGCCTCACGATATTAAAAAAAAATAAAACTAGATATGTAATTTTATGGGCCAAAATGTTTACCAAACAGTGACACCCAGCTAGTTCTAAACAGCCTGGTAAGAGAATATTGCTTATGCTGGCATCCAAGCTGTACTATCTGCCACACAGACATCATACTTATTGATAAATGCCAGAGCATGAGACCTCCTTAGGCATTTTCTAGCTCTGAATTTGACGTGAATCTGATTGCCACCATCACATAAAATATATCCCTGCAGTTTGATGGAAAACAATAGATTTAAATAAAAGCACATTCCTGTATAGATAGGAAGGAGTTCTCCCAGAAGAACTCAGAATCATGGCACCTGTGTATATGTTGACCAATAATATACCTACACTACATAGTAATAGGAATGCTGGCTTGCAAAATATATATATAAAATACATCTCAATGAAACTAATAATTTTCTTGAAGTTAAAGTTTCTTATTGCAGCACCAATTACTTCATATAAATTTTAGTCCTTACAGATATTAATATATTTAGATTAGTATTAGTTTGCTAACTGCGAACTTATGGACTAAACTTATTTAAATACAATAAAAGTATTTACATGTGCATTTACCTGTGACTTTAAAATAAATGTATTTATTAGCCTATCTAGCAGTATTCTTATAATATATTAGATACTGAGCTCTTCTCCTAGGAACTGAAATTCATTTTGACTATAGATTCTAAATATTATGTGTTTCTATCCAATAAAACCTTGCTGTAATTTTTTTAAGCCACTAGCCCTTAAAACGTGCTCTAATTAATGGACAATGTAGCTACAACGACTAATTTCCTATTTTACTTTAAAATTCTGTGATTGAACAAGAATTTCAGCCTATATAGCATAAATGTGATCGTCATCTAGCTAAAGTAGCACACATCATAACATATTTGGTTGTCTCTTGTACTGTGCTGAAAAAACTGCCTATACAACTTTTTTATGCCTTATCTCAAACCAAGCCCAAATCCTTAATAATCTACCATCTGGTTCATGTAATGAAAACCTGGTATCTTCTCAAGCAGTCCATAATTTTTTCTTGCCTTTCATTTTGCCCAACAGCTTTGTAGATTGTTTCCCTTCTCTAAAACACACTCCACACATACACACATTAAAAAAACCCCAACTCCAAACCAAAAAAAACTTCAGAACTGTTTTTCTGATGTACATCTCTTTTAGGTAACTACAGAAATCAAAACATTGACATTTTCTCCAGTGAAGGACTCTTAGTTTCAGTAAAAAGAAGATGGTAAAGCTACTTGAGAGGTAATTATTAACTTGGTAAATGAATCACAGTGAAGTTCCTGCTTCATTTTGGTAGTTTCAGAAGTGTATTGAGCCAGACAATTTGCACCAGTTGAGGAACCAACCCAACAGGACAGTAGCTATGTATGTGGGAACACACTGCTATTTGTTAGCAAATTGGGCATGTCAACATCCAAAAAGGCTGCAGTTCCATGCAGCTGTCTCTTCACTAAAATTTGTCCTATTTCTACAAAAAAGAAACTTTCTTTTAAACTTCTAAATAATTAAGTCCTATTTGACATGACCACTTACTAGGTTCATAGTAATCCACTACAGTCACTGAAGCATCTTGGATATTTGCCACCTTGAAGTCTCTCACAGCCGGAATATCCACACAGACTTGTGTTTCATTTAGCTAGAAAAACAGAAGAGAAACATCCTGAGAACCCTGGTGATGGTGGCTTCAAGGAAGAGGCAAGGACTTTTAGCTCAGTGGTAGTCCATTTCTAAAGACTTAGAGAGAGAATGCTTATAAAGTACATATTTGCATATATATATTTATTCATTTTGGCCAAATTACAGACTTCTTGAAATCTCTGCCTTCTTATATGTGATTTTTAAGAGGCCTAATTTAGAAACTCCTTACAAATACAATTGAGTTGTACCTATCCAATCAGTCTCACTAAAAACCAGTGGAACTATTAATTCACTGTGAATAGCAAATATTGATTACCCCAAAGAATACAATCATAATGTCTTCCCAAATTTAAGCCTAATAATGTCAGAGTCAAGATTAACATCACAACAAACACATTTCTTTGTTATTTCCAACTTACAGAGTCTAAGTATAGGTTGACTTTTCCATTGTCTTTTTCTGTCTTCTTAACTGTATTGTCTAATGGAATAAAATCTGGTGACACAGAGAAACCACTGAGTAAGCCAACCTCCATGAGGACCATACCACTACTGGGAGCTGTGCCAGAACCTAAGTACCTTTTCAAAACACAGAGACAAAGAAACTTTTAGTAGAAATACAGTAGGCCACTTTTCAAAGAAAATATTTGATCTTTAAATCTCAACTATGGAAGTAATAATGCCTAAGAATACTTAGGAAACAAATGGAACACAATACCAACAAGGAAATTTCTAATGACAAATAGCTAATAATTCATTTCTCAATTGTTTTGTCTGTTAATTTCAATCACACATGCAAAGCAGACTTAGCATTACAACATATAAATAATGTGAGAGGCTACACTGACACCATGAGGAACTTTCAGTCGGCATCTATTAGTACAGGTTTACATTACAAATATGCAGGAAATATTGCAATTAAAACATGCTTCAAAAGAAGCAATTAAGAAACTTCTGTAGGAATTCTTGTTCTGAAATATATGTATTTCCTCTTATGGATCCATTGTTTTGCTTTATCATTTTTGGAGGGTGAGATACAAGTATATACACCAAAAAAGTCTCCCAAACCTTTTCTTATGTCCTTCATAGAGACTGATGGTTCCATTAACCAAAAGTCATCACCAAATTATTTATCAAAATTTCAGTTTTAGAATACATAGCCATGTTATTAATTCATATTTGGAAAATATTTAGTAAGTTGAGTCCCTTCTTTTTTCCTAAGTAATGCTTATTGTTGCATCTTCTTCTAATGTGAAAACCAGATGCTGTACTAAAAATATTTGCTCTATTGAGCAAGCCTTACTTACTATGGTGCACAACAGATATATCAAAATATATTTATGATGCTCTGTGCTACAAGTGTCACCTAAATGACCTGCAAAAGACTACTGCTTTAAACAAAGCAAGTAGCAGAAGAGTTTCCCCGGCCTTAGCATGGAAGATAAATTATTATCGTTCCACTAGAAGTGTCTCTAATCCTCATTTTGAACGTCTGACAGTATTGAAAGTAATTAAACTACTTCTTTGTAGAGCTGGATAGTTAAAAAAAAAAATGAAAGGGAAGAGTTGCTTTCAAAGCCATGCTGTTAAGCCTGGCTGATTCAACGCAGATACAACTTTGAAAGAAATACAGCACAACTGTAGACTTCAGCTGGCTCGTAAGATTAGAAACAAATGAAACCATCTGTTCGATGATGTGCTGTGCCAAAGTAGCTGCTATTGAAAACAAATAACTGAATTGGAACTGGATGTAATTATTTCTGCATAATTACCAATAAGAGGAGAGTAAAATAACCAAGCTGTCTAGCCAGCCTGGGGTGCTACTAAAACACCAACAGGCAACCAAACCAGCTTGGTACTGCCAAGGAGTGAATTAGATATATCCCGAGAAGTTGTAAGGATCTGGCTCTCTTAAAATATGAAGAGAGGCAGCCTTGGGGACTAGTTGTGGTAGCTTTGACTCCACGGTCTCTTAAAAAAAGGGAAAAAAAAGAATCATCATGCAAGAATGATCAATAAGAGAAAGCAGACTTGAAACTTGTACCTGATGGAAACTGATAATGTTTCCACTGAACTTTATGCTTCAGCTCTTCAGCAATATGAGATCAGGGTGAGAACCTCTCTCAGATGATGCAAAGAAGAGAGAACAACACCAAGCTAGTGTAGGCAGAAAGCAGAAATGAGAGAATAAACAGAACTGTCAGTGAGCAGTTTCCTGTGTCTGGAAAAGGTATGCAGGCAGTAAGACTGAGAAGAAACTGACAGCCCTGGGTATTTGCCTCCCAGACAGTGAGTTAGACCCTCTAACCAAGAACCACTTCAATTTCAATGAGACAACATCTACTCTGGAGTCATAAACAATACCCAGTTAAGATGACCATGGCAAACCACTATTAAGCTGGTTGAAAGAAGGTGGATATTGTCCAGATTAGAGAAAGAAAAAAATTGTGAAGTTGCAGCCTCCAGTATCTGACTATGTATATCAACAGCTAGGTGCATACCCACAGTTAGACTATACCTACCCACTCATTGAGATTTCAACAGTCTTTCTGTATTTGCCTCTTTTGGTTTCTCTACTAGAAAGTCACATCATGTTGTAAAGATCCTAAGTAGGCCAACTTTGAACTAATTTAGGAATACAGATAAGGCATATATTATATACAATTTATAAGGAAAAGAAGAGGATAACTAGTCTATCACACTGAGCAACCGGAGATGAAGTCTTAGCCTAAGGAATTAAAACAAACTTATTCGAAGTTGTATCAGTCCACTTTCCATGGTAAGAGTTGATGGAAATAAATGTTCCAAATAGTCCCCTGATGCAGTTTTTTCATGTCACTAGATTACCCCCTATTCTTTGAACACTTTGCAATTAAAGAATCATCATCCTAGAGGCTTTACATAGAGATGGAGCACTTCTTGTCTGTGTTTTTGAGCGAAAGGTCTTAGATAGAAAGTCAGATTGCTCAGAAAAGACTTACCCCAAACCCAGCGCATAAGCCCTTTACATGTCAGGAGTTTGTGCTTGACTTTAGAATGCTGTTGACACTTCATCGAAAAGTTTCAAAGAGAACAAGTCCCTTGTATTTCAAGAGCTCTTGTGTATTCTAGTGTCTCTGCCCACCATCTGTGTCACTGAACTGGATACCAGAAACATATAAAAACAGAGCTCTGGCTTTATGCCTGCTGGCTATTTCCCAAATGAAATCAATCCTCTGTACTGAAATTATATTCTCTATAGCTGATTATTTGTATGATGGTGTCACCTAGAGGCTCCATCTCCAGTCACAGCTCCTTTGTGGTAGGTAGAGTGTAAGAACAAATGTACAAAGTTTAAATAAAGAGCAAAAGAGGGTATGGATGAAAGGCATGTAAGAGTAATCATGGTGGATGAGGTGGTACTTTGCAAATCTTCCATTATAAGGAACCCATTATAATGTCACAAGAAGAAAACACTGTTTCTAGAGGAAGTATTCACAAACAGATAATACAACTATAATAAGTATAGATAGAGTGATACAGTGTGCTATAAAGTTTTCTATGAAATATGCAGTGGTCTTTAACTACAGTAGGAAATACATACTGAAGAAACCGTCAGAAATCAAACACCTTCAAATATTCCTTTTAAATATGTGTATGAACACTTTCACAGCAAGTAAAATTGAGGCAGAAAGCAGTCAAAAAATAACTTGGTTTAATGACTGGCTGACCTAGGAATATGCAGTATGACTGTTCAATGTCACTTCTTTCATCTAATCAAAATTCTAACCAGGTAACACCTAGTAACTGTTCTGTGGTCCCTGAGATGATACTTGAGCAGTCTCAGCTTAGTTCTTAGTAGGTGATTACTGAACGAGAAACATCATCCCAGATGCACACACTCCCCCATATCCTCCTGCCTCCCTCTTCCTTATTCAGCAGAAAGAACAGAATTAGCCTGCATGGAAAACTCATCACCTCTTTCAAATCTAGAATAATGTATTATATTCTACTACCAAGTCCTTAACTACTGGTAAATGAAAGACCTCAAAGACAGTTTCACAATAAGGCAATGTAAATTTATCATTATGTAAATATGGATTTTGACTCCTGCCAAAATTTTTCTGAGCAAAGTTTATTAATAGAGACAACCAAAGAATGATTACTTTACTTCATGGTATTTTCAGCACTTCAGAATGTTCTTCTGTCTTTTTTTTAAAAAAAGGCAAAAAAAATTAGAAAAAAAACGTATCTATTTCTAGATAACAGCAAAAGATTCAAGATTCTCTTCATGAAAGGTAAGAGTAATGGGCAGTTGTCATGGTTTGCTATTAGAAGTTAGAATGTGGAAGATACTGATTCAATTTCAAGTCTGTCCACAGTCCTGCATACAGCTCAAAAGTACTTGCACCAAAGAAGCCTTTGAGCTTTTCTTCCTGTATTTCACACAAACTCTTACACATACCTCTAACATTTCAGGCACCCCCATTTTTATGCATACCAGTAAAAAAGTATCACCCTGACAGCAAAAACTGACTTATTAATTGCTTCTTAGTTTAACTACTAACATTTTTGCAAATAAATTTTTATTCTCTTCAGTTATAAATTTACATCCCATACATTAGTAGAATCATAAAAACAAATGGATATTTTAGTTCATTTAAAGTAATCCAAAAGCTGTCTATACAAAAATGTGTATGAGATGCTCCAACTGATTTACCTACCTTGTGCAGACATTCAAAGTCAAGTGGTTTTTATCATCTTTATCATCCTTTACATCAACATTCAAGTCAAAGGCTTCTTGCTTTTGGACAGATCTGAGCCTCTGATTGGTGTGTTTTGTGTTGTACATAACATTGAGCTGTGGATTGCAAGTACAGACATCAGGTGACATGTAGAGAAAAACAGTGTGGTTAAAACATTAAGTTTCTAACAATGTAACACCAAAGGAGTGTTCACGTGAGAAAACACACAGGGACTCCAATCTGACAGTTGCACACAAGTTCCATAGGAATTCTCTGAAAAAAAATATCCTTTCTGAACACTTCATAATGCAGCATAACCAATGAATTAGCAGGACACAATCGAGGAAAACACAAGGGAGATCTAGGACAACCAACAATTTTCTCCCTAGCAGTTGTCTGCTGGTTTATAATCAGTTACTTCCTGACTGTGTGAAAAAGGATGAATAAAAGTGGGTTAAAAAAGACACGCTGTATATAAAAGCAGAGCAAGAGTAAATACATAGCATATGTAGAGAATATGTCTTCAGTCTTCATGTCACTGCATTCATACACTTGAAACAGATGACGAAAAGTACACTACTCCAAACTCAGAACACCACAGCTTTCTTGCAGTTAAATAGTTTCAACATTTGGTTCATCTGTACAAAGACAAAGCTACAGATTTGGTCTGTGTAAAGGACAGAGGTCTCACCATTTCTGCTCAGTCAATTGCCAAGCTCTGCTAAGCAGAGTATGACAGGATGTCCAGTACGGACAGTCACATTAATATAAAATAAGCTTATTTGTTAGGCACAGTTTGAAGAGTTTCCAACTCTTCCAGTGCAGACATGCATAACAAGTTTTAAACACCAGTAGAAAAGTGGTAAACCCACAAATCCTTAAAAGAGATCTCTACAGCCTATACAACTACCAATGCCAACAGTCAAAGCAGAAAAACTGAAGCTGGGAATGAGCAACCAGTGAGCACTCTCATATTATCAGCTATGACAGAATATTATGCAGTAAAAAACAGGCTGTACTGCCTACGAAATTGAACTTGATGAGGTCAACAAACAGCTGAATCATTACCTGCAATGTTTCTTTAAAACTCCCTTAGTTCCAGACTGGACCGTGAGAAATGTGACAACAATTTTTAAATTTTTTTCTAGACCCCTTTTTTCTAGGGGTCTAGAAAACTGTGCATATCAAGTAAGCTCAGTATCTGTACCAGAAAACACACAAAATTATAATAAAGAATAAATTATTGCTCAAGTGAGCAAATACAACACATCGCAGAATAGGCTCCTGCTATAAACTCACCAGCAACCTGAATCAAGTGAGAAAACGTAGGTAACAGAGCTCTGCCCAGTATAAGCTACCCGGATGTTACATTCGCATGTAGCTGGTTAGGAAGATTATTAGCCAAAGGTAGTGAAAGAAACAAAGCTGCCAAGGGATAAAGTGCTGTTAAAAGACAGGAAGAGAGGGTGTTCATACATGAAATGATCAGGAATGTTCATACATGAAAGGAGATGGTGAAATAGATGGAAATTCAGCCATAAACAAGTTAGGTTGGAAGGAGGACACAGTAGAAGTGTACAGACTGATGACTTGCACGGAAAAGATTAACAAGAAAGCACTTTTCCATGCAATGAAAGATTAAATTGTGAAGTTTCTTCCCACAAGATACTACAGATACTAAACTGGACAAGTAAACAAGGGCAAAATAGACAACTTCTTGGAATCAGAATTTTCTAAGCCCACAGCAACTACATGCAGCTGAAGGTTTTGAGTAATGCATGGTAAGAGGTGGGAAACAGGTAATGTATTATGTGTATTTATCTTCTTATACTCTCTCCTGAGTATCTATCTCTGGCTGTTGTAGAAAACAGACCACTGGACTAGGCTGAGCTTTGTTCTGACCCAATACAGTTCTTATGCCTTCTCTTCTTATGCTTCCTCTTCAAATACAAGAACTAAGGGAGCAAATTCAAGAGGACAAAGAGGTAGTGTCTCTTCTGCAATATGTCATCAGCTGCAGAACTATTTGCTGCAAGAAGGTGTGGTTGTTAAAAGTGTAGAAATATTTTAAAATTACACAACTATAGAGAAAAAAAAAAAAAAACCTATAAAGAAAATATCTACAAAGCCAGAGAGAGCACACACAGGGAGATGACCTGTGGATTGGGAAGGCCCTATGTTGCAAACTAGTGAAGGGCAAGAGGGTATACTAGTGAGGTATCAGCTCATGCTTGCCATTGATGGCAACGCTTGGAGTGTGGATCTCCAGGCATTTCATTATCCACTGAGTGGCCCATTCGTTAAATCTGTGGTTAGAGACAAGGAAGGCAGGAAGTGTTAAATGCTTTGCACAAATCCAAGCAGATTATGGCTTTTTCTCCTCCCTCATCTGCCAATGCTGTAACCTTGTCATAGCAAGCATAAGAATTTGTCAGGCACAGTTAGCTCTTAGTGAAACCATGTTAGCTGTCACCAGTCACCTTATTTTCTTGTCACCAGTCACTTTATTTTCTATGTGCCTTAGTGTGGTAGTTTAACAGGGTCCAATTTTTTGGGAATGGTAGGGGCCAACAGATGAGTCCTATGAAAAGCTGCCAGAAGCTTCCACAGCCATCCAGCAGAGCCAATCTCTGATAACTCTGAAGATGGATGTGCTACTAGCCATGGCTGGGCCAATTAGAGATGGAGGTAACGCCTCTGTGACAACATATTTAAGAAAAAATCACAGACAGTACACAAGCATGCCATAGTTGTACTTAGATGTGGAGGAGGAGTACCACATATAGGAGAAGCAGCAAATATGGACACCTCAAGGTCAGCCAAGAAGAAGAAAGAGGGGGAGGTGCTTCAGACACTGAGGCCAAGACACCTTTACAGCCTGTGGTAAGGATTATGCTAATACAGTGTCTCCCTGCACTCTGAGGGTCCATGAAGGAGCAGAGATCCACCCCCAGCTGTGGGGAAGGAGTCCACGCCAGAGCAGAAGGGGTGGATGCCTAGAGGAGGGACTATGGTCTGGTATGGGGGGCCGACAATGGTTAATGAGGCTTTTGCTCCCGGGGCCAAGGCAGTCATCTTTGATAAAAAGGCATGAGTTTGGACCAGCCTGGCCTTGGAAGGACTGCACTTTATTGGTGGAGAAGCTATAGCAGCAGTGGTCGGGCGGGCTGCTTGCCAAGGGAAGAAAAATCAGGTCACAAGATGCCACAGTGCTTGTAGGAAGAAAAACTGGGTGCCTCCTCCCTAGAGCAGTTGCCAAGAAGGAAAACATCTCAAGGAGTAAACTGATTAAAAAAAACCTCAACCCCACTCCCTGTTCTCCTTGCTTTGTTAATGGGGAAGGAGGGAGGGATTTGGGGGGGAAAAAGTGTTTTAAGAGCTTATTTTGCTTCTCAATATACTCCTCTGACTTTGTAATAAATTCACTTAATCACTTTTTTTAACTTTGAGCCTGTTTTGCCTGCCTGGGATAGCAGCTTAATTACACCTTTTTTTTTCTCTCAGTGTCCTTATCTCAGCTTCGTAAAATACATCACTAAAAAATTCTCTCCTGTGTCCAGCTGCAGAGGAGGGTGAGCAGCTTTAGTGGGGGGGCTTTGGCATTTGGCCAGGCTCAAACCTCAACACTTAGCACTGGGGGATCTGCTCCATCATCTTGCCGAGCACCAGTGCAAGACCAACTGCCCTGTACTTTCATGAGTCTTATTTTTTTCCCTGCTTTTGTAACTCCCCTTTTCACTCAGTGGAAACTTCACCAGACTGTCATGACAACAATCATCATCTGTTCCCTCAGTCATCCAGGTATAACACACAGCAGGGTGAGGTGGTTCTTCTTTGATTTTGGTAGAAAAATAAGCAGAAAGTGGCTAAAATAACTCCCCTTGCAAGACTCCAACATGCATTTTGTTTGGCTAAACAAAAGGGAATGAAGAGTGCTTCTGGAAAAATGGAAAACTGTCAGTCCAAAGTTAAAGGTACAACAGGGGGTACTGTCCAACTTATAGGTTAGCAAGTCAATTATAGGCCAGCAGGTCTGTGCAAACAGGAGTCGTTTATTCCTGATTTTTGCTGCCATGTCTCTCACTTCTTGATAAGGAAGTTATGCTTTTTCTTTAAATCTCCACACACAATTCCCATTGCTCTGCCCAACACTGCTGAATTTAGCATGCTGTGTGAGTGCAGAGCCAATTTTGTACAGGCGCTCAGGATAACCATGGTGCAACTGTGAAGATTTATCATGTACAACTGCTCCACAGGAGAAGGCAGTACCAAGGATTAAGCCAATCTAGAAAGCTTGCCAGTTAAAGGCATGCAAAAAGTCTGGTGAAGACAAGCTGGCAGTGCCTCAACAATCTCTCATCATAGGAGCAAAGCTGTTTTAACTTTTGCCAGAAAAAGCTAATGCATGAATTTACTGCCAAGGCAGGATGTTCTGAAACCACATACTGCACAGGTCAATCAGTTAGTATTTTCATGGAATATGTTATTGCTGTTATGGTCTGAGTTTCTTTTCCTTCTTTCTCATGACAGTGAAGGAAAACGTCTTCACAACAGAGAGTCTAATTAAAGCATTCTTCTTTATACCCTTTTGCTTTGGGGACAGAAGGCTGTTGTACAGAAACTCATATTGAATCAACAAAAAGAGCAACTGCATTTCTTAACTCTTTTAAAAGCAATTGCCAAAACTAAAGGCAGAACTGGTCCAGTCTTGAGAATACTGCAACAAGTTCTGGTGAGAAGCCCAAGGAGAGAAAACTAAAAGCTACTCTTCTGCATGAGAGTGATGTTTATAATAGTATCTGACACTACGAGCTGCACTATGCTTCAAAAAATATGGCACACTTATAATGTCCTAATCAATGCCTCTTGCCCTATCCTTTTTCTTCTTCAACTAGCAGCACAAATGAGCTTGACTGAGGACATGAATTCAGTAATATCGTCTCCAATATTTTCCTGTCTCTTTTTCAGTACTTTAAATCCATTCAAACTGTAATGGAGAAATATGTGTTCTTTTCATCATGTACCTATTTCAGTACTGTCACACTAAATAACATTCACTCCCTTGCCTAGTAAAAGCCTAGTAAAAATAGGCTGAGTGGAAAAAATGGTCAGTGTTTCCAGTAATGAGTAACAAGGGATTCTCAGTTTTTTTCATCACTCCCTCTCTATACATGATCAGCAGATCGAGGAGATCTTGTTCACCTATCCACTTGGCCCACCCTTGTTTGAGTCTGCCCACCCTACCATTGTTGCTAGTTCTGGATTTCAGGGGCGTTCTCTTTCCTTCCAAGAAGGGATGTGCCATGCCCATAATTTTAGGCATATGTCAAGACCAGTTCACAGTGGTTGTTTTTTTTCGAGAGGTTTTTCTTTTAAGACTTTCAGCAGGCCACCTAGGGAAGATTGCTTGACTCCTTTCTCTAGAAAGTGTCTTCCCTATACTGTAACCCATCCTCTCTTCCCTCTTACAGAGTCAGTCTTAGGGCATCCATGGTATATGCCCACATAATGAAGTGATGAGCTAGGAAACTGTTGTCAGCAGGATCAAAAAGCTGTAAGTAAATGTCTGCCTTTGCAATTATAATATCCAAGAGATCCTGAAGGGTCAAGAGTGAATGCACTGCCAACTTGCACACACAGACCGTGAGATTTCACCAAAAAAAAAAAATGTTCCTAAGAATCTATTCTGTTGGGAAAGCAGACATTTCCATTAATGGATTTAATCTTGTGTTTTGTGATATTTAAATGAATTACTGTTTTGACATGCTACATTTGGCCAGAAAGTCAAATCCCAGAACAGTGATTCTTACCACTGTGTTCTGGCAGGCCCAAGACAATGAAACCCAGCTGAAGAAATGCGATTGCAATGTCATACGCTATCTGATTTATTAAATCTGATCCAGACCTAGCTTGTGTCTGGGAAAAAAAGAAATCTCATTCAAATGGCCTCAGTGCTCCAGACCTGCCAAAGGAAGCAGAAGGAAAGAACTGATCTCAGCAAAGACAAGGTTTTGGAGGACCTACTCCAGGGGGTTAAGTCCAATATTCTGAATCAAGTCACAGCGTCTCTGACTCAAAGCTTAAGGAAAAGAGGCAACAGCACAGTGACCTAAATTAACGAGGTAACCTGACCTTGGTTCCTGAACACCAGTTTTTTGTGAGCACATTTCTATGTTCATACAACAAAACAGGAACTTAAACCATGGTGCTATACACCTCCAGGGTATGCTCCCACCACAGTCAACTGGCTATTCTGGGTGAGAGACTTCTGCCCAGTCTTCACTAGATATGCTGGTCTGAACATGAAATTTTCCTGCTGGAAATAACATCATTGGAACCAATGTATTTCCACAAAAGGTATTAATTTCAACAAATCAGTGTCTTCCAGCAAGAAACGATTTGCTGAAAAGTTTTTGGTCAGCTTGCCTGACAAATGAGCTGACTTAATATCAGTGAGTATTTCTCAACAATGATTAAAGGTTAAGTAGTCTTAACTGCTCTGGAGCCCCACTTTGTTACATTCCACACACATGCACTGAAACCCCAGATGTGTGAACACAGTCCTGCTGAGATGTTCACTCCTATCCTGGCCTGCAAGCCTGAATCTAAATTATCCTCTGAAACTTTTGAACTTTGCTGTAAACCTCATTTGTACTTCTGGGAATTAATGAACGGGTCATGATTTATGGCATTGTGTGTTTTGCAGGCTGGTGGTAAATGAATGAGGTGTTCCTCCAGCTTCTGCTCACTGCTGACAGGCAGCTGGGAAGGCTTCTTTGAAAAGGTCTTTTATCCCAAAGCATATTTACCAACTATCACCAGGGTTTTTTTGTTTCCCAGATGCATAAGAACACTAAAGTGAAGGGTAGGTTGGATGGAACCTGAGATGGAATCTGACCTGGCGAAAACCTGGAGACAATTAAAGGTGGCCTTAGATCAGTTTCCTCAAGTATGACTAGGAGTCCATAGGAACTTTTGTGACACAGTCAGCAAGCGTAAGTTTATACTTCCAATAAAATGAGTCTCTCATGCTCAGAGACGAGCATTTCTGCATTATTTTTAGCTTTTCAAAGGTCTTCTCTTTCACCTGTGTGGTTCCAGCCATGGAGAGGACAGCAGAGAAGTGAGATCCACTGGTGGCCATATCAAGTTAGATCCAATACTGTCTTCTGATATGGTATTTCTCCTTCCACCCTCTGCCATGCCCACACTTTTGGTTGATGCTAAGCATCTACTACTGTTTGCAGTTTGCAGGACCCCTTGACTCTTTCATGCTGTTTCAGAACACTGTAAAAATGGCTGGAGAACCTGGCTGTAATAATCTCTTATTTTTAGTTTTTGCTCTTTTGTTGCATTCTACTTCAATAAAAGGAAAATAACTCTTATGACTAGCAGTGTGATCTTATTCTCTACTAATCTGTGCCTTACTATAGTTTACCACAGGTTTGCAATGCGGCATTTCTGCCTAGTCCACACACCTATTTTACTCTGAACTTTGTGCCTGACAACGTACCACTGCAGTCCTTTGTCCTGCAAACAGACATTGTATTCCTGCAGAAGGACAGGGCTGCTTTGATACAGCTTCCACAGCCTGTGGAAGTGCCCGAAAACTGTCAGTCGTCCAACAGTACTTAAAAGGTCTGCCTTTGGTCAGAAACAATCACATGAATATGTCCATTCACAACATTTGGTTCACAGCATTCTTCAATTAGTGAAAGTGATTTAAGACATTTTGGAAGACTGTTCCTATCAACATGTTTTATAAAGTTTCCAAAATATACCGTCCTTACAGAAAGTGTATCTTTAGCAAGAATAACTGCATTGCCTACCTGAAAAACAGCAAATCCCATTCCCTCTGCTGACACTGTAATTGTCATTTCTTTTGCAGGGGCAATCTGAAAGAAAGATGAGTAAACCAGTATTTTCGAAGTACTTTCAGTAAACAGACTTTACAAAAGTATTCCTCACTTTTTACAGTACCTCCTTGGTCTGAAGCAAAAAACGGTTTCGCATATCAATTGAGAATGTTTCTGGCATTTTCAAAGAAGGTGCTGTCACTGTTATATCCATTTGTGTTTTGCTTGCAGCAGTGAGAGCTGCAAATAGACTCAAGGCTTGCAGAGCCACCACCGTGTCCTGTTGAGAGAAACAAACCCTTTGGCATTAAAAAGAAGAAGCTGGTGCAGCACATAGGCCATGCCTTGAGGAGCTCATAGTCCCTCTGTTGACTTATTTGTTGATTATGCTGGAGTCTTCATCCAGCCATCTGGATGGAGATGGCATAGATGGCATAGAAACCTCTGGATTCCCATGGCATAGAGGTCCCAGCACAGCAGAGAGACAGCAACACAAGACAAGAAGTTAGCTACTGTGTATGCCACAGAAAATGAGGTGGGAGCCAGCTAAGGAAGTTCTCCTCTTGTGCAAGGCATCAGGAAGACCTAACAAGCTGAAAGACACAACAGTCAGAATTACACACCACACCCACCATGATGAAAAAGACACAGAGGAAAGTAACACAAAAGCTACAGGCCGGAAAAATTATTACTATTTAAAAAAAAAGGCTGAAATGAATTTTTACCAGACACTTAGCAATAATTTCAAAGGGTTTCAGCTGAGTTTACACTCTGTATTTGATCCAAAAGTTTTGTGCAATTGTTTAACCACCGCAGAATATACTCACAAACACTATGTCTCCTATATATATATATATATATGTNTTCTTTATTGTTAGCTTAAATAAGAACCACTTATTGGCCATTTTCCTTTGATTATAGGAAAATTCCCAGCTTTTCATATGATAATGTGCTGTAAATCTGAATTATCAATGCCTAATTTTCCATTCACAGCTTGTTTTTTATGCAGCAGTATATATATATATATATATGTATATATAGATATATATATAAAATTCTTCTTTTCATCTTCGTGTATGATTGTAGGCTTAGCTCTACATATACAGATGTAGATATATCTACATATATTTGATATATCATACAGATATACCATACAGATATTTGATTTATTATTAGGTCAATTCTAGTAACAAAAGTCTAACATAAGAGGAATTCATTAATTACAACATGGTGACTGTGCCATATCTTAAAGGGACAGCACATGCTGACTACGCACTCTAAATGATAAAAAACCACTCTCCTTCCCATGCCACGTCCTTTCCTGAGATGACCTGCTTCACCAATTTCTTAAAATCCAGAAAGATCAGTTGATTAGCAACTGCAAATGTATAGTAAGCTGTATCACGTATACAGATTGTAGTGAATTACCATATCCTAACTCATAAAGCATCACATATGCAACTGATTACGTTCCTCCTTATTGTTCAACAATATATTAAGTTTCTAATGTAATAAACTCATGGAAGGAAACACTCCAAAAATTATTTTTTAAAGCAATCCTAGAAGTTAACAAAAAACTATGGGATCATTTCTACAAATTAAAAAAGCCATCTAGCAAGACACTGCAGTAATTTTGAAAACAAAAGAGTTTAGACTATGGAAGAACAAAAGCATGAAATTAATTTCTTAATTTCACCCTCAAGGCTAAATGATATGTTGCTAGATTTTCAAACTTTCAAGTAAAATAGGTTACTGGAGAATAGAGAAAAGCTTTTTTAATTCATTTAGTGCTTCAATCAACCTCTCCAAATAATAAGGAAGAATTAACACATTAGGAAAGCACTAATATCTCAGGGGAACCGTTCTGGTTCTTAAATTGCATTTTACTTAGAACTCACTTCTTGCAGAGTAATACCAACCAACATGTGAAAATAATGAAGGCTAGCCTGTACAGCTTGGTACCAGTCAGCATGATGAAATGTGACATTTTGCTGTGACCAGCATTTGTAGTTAATTTAAAAGCTAGTTTAAACTAATGCAATCCAAAGTACTATCTAATTTTTTTGGATGCCAGCACAGCTTACAAGATGTGGCTTCAATAACACGGGAACCTCCTGGAGATAGTGAAAATCTTCCAAATTTCATGGCCCATCAAAAATCTATGCAATAATGAGGACAAGGTACATTACTAAGATCAACCGCCAACAGAGGTATTAGGTTAGGCTGTTTTTCCAAAACCTACTCCCCTTAGTTAAAGGCTAAGTTAATAGTCTTTCAGGAGTTTGAGGACCTGCAGATGGCAGGAATAGAATGAGGTTTCTCT
Organism: Climacteris rufus; assembly: GCA_013398175.1. NCBI lineage: Eukaryota > Metazoa > Chordata > Aves > Passeriformes > Climacteridae > Climacteris > Climacteris rufus. The sequence continues at coordinate 1,090,290 of VZRZ01005515.1, read as the reverse complement.
CCTTGGAAAGAAAGTAAGCATAGATATTCATCACACTTCTTTGGAAAATATGTTTAATTCCTTTTCCATGGGCATCACTATTTCTTCTTAATTTAAGATGTTTCACTATTAATATGTTATGTAAAGAAGTTCTCCCTCTAACTCTCTTTTTTATTAGACTTGCCAAAAATACTGAAACTGGCAGTCCAGGTGTAAGATGCCAATAATTTAAAGCCTGTACATAACCAAGGCTGTTACAGCAAAACCAAACTCAGTAATTATTATGTAAAAAACTATCCTTTTTTTATTTTTAAATATGTACTGCTTGTTTAGAAAGCACAACAAAACAAAATAAGACAAAATATTACCTGAGTAGATGAAAATCCTCCAAGGTGATTTCTTTGATGACTTAACCATTTCATAATAGGAATCCCCTCTGCTAACCTGTCTTGATGAAAGTGAGAGAGCAGAGCATATGCTGCAACTTCAATATCAATGGACCGTGGCTGCCATGAGTCAGAAATTTCAGAAGCAGGTGTTACCCAGAAATAAAATTCTCCTGTTGAAAGAACCAATAATAACCTCAGATCCACAGACTGAACTCTCTGGATTTCTCGGAAAGTCTTAGGGGAAGCCTCTTCATTAATTCTTACATACGGGATCTAGCAAGGTTTTATGCAATTGTGTTAATGTTTAGGCATGTGTTCCATAAAGGACTGACTTAAGCACTTCCTCAGCAATGTTTGAGTCTAGATACAAAAAAAAGCTGGAGTCCAAACAGTCACGCAGTGGATTTCAGTGAACTTTACATTGATCAGCCTGATTACCTTGTCAGCCTGAAGTGCTCACACAAAGGAGCCCTTGTGAAAAGGCCACCTTGTTGCTCTAGTGTTGCTCTTCAGAAGGCACCTCAGGCAGCACATCTGCTCATTAGATTCATTCTTGAGGGAAGCCTTCACAAAAAAAATATTTCTTCCCTTCTCAGAAGTGACAGATCTAACTCAGTAAACACAGAGGGGCAGTCAAGAGGCTCTATTGCTAGGCTACAACATGAATTCCTTTGGATTTTTCAAGAGGACAGTTACTATTTTGAGCCAAAAAGTTTCATTTCCTATACTCTATATGGTCTGTTCTTCCCCCAAATCAGGAAAAATAATTCAGCTGTGCTGAACTTGGAAGAAGTTAAACATAATGAGATGACAGGTCCTCACAAAAAGTGCAACAGACCTCTGCGTTGCTTTACAGAACGTCCAATACTTCACCTCTTCATTCCAATAATCACTGCCCCCCAATATCCTCCTGATCTCTCCAAACTACTTTGGAATAGCTAACTTCATCCATCTCTCTCTCTTTAACCAGGCTGCTCTTACATAACACAAGAAAACTGACAAGTCATATTCTTCAACAGCATCATAGCACTCCTATCAGGAACATGGTAACTCAAGACTGAAATGGCAAGGTTTGTTGTGAATTGTCATTCATTTATGGACACTTTTTATTAAGTCTGTCTTGGAACTTCTTAGCTTATTCTCTATATCATACTCAGAACAGATCTGAATTCTATAAGCAGCTGTAGGTATCTGATAGGCATTTTTAAATTTGACAGAAATCCGTCTGTGTGAGAGAGTGTACAGTACCTTGGCGTTCTGCTCTCTCATTCAGCATGTTCAGTGCCGCCTTCGCCTTTGCGCTTTTTGCCCAGGACAATGCATATGTCACAAGTGCCAAAGTGTAATTATCTGAAATGCCTTCTTCTAATTTGTCTTCTAGAAAGTTTGTAGCAGTCTTGATGGCATAAGCATGCTGGAAATAAAGATCATATTGAAGAATGTACAGTGAATAAAATATATATTAAAACACTAAAATGTAAAAGAAAAATTTGCACAGAACCAGAAAAATACTGCTTAGCCCCAAACAACCACCAAGAAATACTGAAAAATCTCCTTCAGAGTCACAGAGACACAAACCACAAAGGCAAGCTTTTTGATATGTCTTTTATGAACACTTTTATGAACTTGAGTAATTTAACGGAATCAACTAGAATGACTTAACCTCTCTAAGACTAGTTCCCCTCCTAAATGTCTTTGCAAGTTCTTGGACTACAGTCATGACAATACGCTTGCTAACAGCAACTGCCTTTAGATTTTGCAAATATAAAACTGAAGGGCTTAACAGCACAAGTTTGCTTCGTTTGGATAGAAAAAGGGTGGTTAATAAAATGAGGTTAAACTTTGTCTCTGTTGAAATACCCTCTTATTTCTTTAAACTACCAAGTGCTTGCCAGATGCTATGACAATCTGTGAAGCATTCCTGTAACTATGACATACATTTATGAATTCCAATACCTGTTTATCTGGGAACCCTAGGAGGGATGACATGATGTAAGCTGTGAGAGTAATTGGATTATTGGTGCCACCTTGAAGATCACTGTGCAACACTTTCCCAGGCTCATGGAACTCTCCATTTAATTTTTGATGACGGACAATCCATTTAGCTGTATCCATGAGTACATCTTCGTCAATATCTATGAATGGACGAGCTTGAAGGAAACATCTCAATACAAAAGCTGATAACCTTGGGGAAAAGGTTCATCAAATACGTCAAAATTAGCCATGAATTACAGCTTCTTCTCTTTCAGATGATATAAGAATACTTTAAAGCATGAGGTGTTCTACACATGCCTCCCAAGCAGAGTAAAATGCACGCCTCACCCAGCTAAGCATGTAGACTAAACTTAATCCACCAAAACATGAAGATATGTCCTTGTTCCTGAAGATGACCCTTTCTGCAGTGGCTGTGTTTCAAAAATAAACACAGAGTATAGACTCTATGTCTGTCAGCACACACATATCTTTATCCAAATGTTGTTCTCCTCTCTTCTGCTGCTAGACAAAAATTATAGCTTACAAAGTAATGCAGTTAGAAGTGTGATTTTAATTACCACCACTATCCCTGTAAGATCCTTGAAACAACCTCTGTTGTTTTATTATTAATAATCCCAAGTTATCCCTCTACTCCTTTCTTTCCAAATGTGCATTCATGTCACTTGTCACTGCACTATTTAAGCACTAGAGTTGCCAATACAGGTAAATTATCTTCACGTTCCAATCCATCAATACTGAGTCAAAGACAAATCCTGTTGGTGTAAGTGAAGGATGCCAATTGACTTCAGCAGGAATGTCTCAGTCAGTGGCACAGTAACTGGGATGGTTCTATTTAAAGTCAGAAATATGTACTGAAATACATATGTATCTCTAAACTACCTGAACAGGGCTTAGCTGAACAATGCGCTGGAACCTGATTCTATTATCTGTCTGACTTCCACAACTACATTCTCTATGCTTCCTGGAGCAAAACTCAGCACTGACAAGACCTTTTCAGCTGTGTTTACAGTCTCAATAAAAGAAAGCGTGAGTGAGGAAAGTAGAACAAATTTTTCACCCCCTATGAAATGTCTCAGTCAGACTTCAGCCTCCAGTACAGAGGTAACTGAAAATCTGATTGAAACAGTGATGATCACATAGCCCTACATGGTTTCAGTCGACTACAAGAATAAGTAACTTAATTGTTGTTCTTCATTCTTTTGAGGAAAGCAACAGAAAAAACTTTGAGACCAAACTATTTCCCTGGCTAAAATAATTCATCATTCATTTTTTTTTCAAAATTAAAAAGCCTTGCCCTAATAATGGCTTTGACAATATGTTATCCAACAAGAAAGACCTGAGAGTTCACCTAAACACCTAATGAAAGCCAGGCAAAAGGCTATACAGCTGGAAATTTTTACCAGCTTCACAAAAACTTTTCAGATGCAGGGAAAATATCTACAATACTAAAATTCCACAATGATTCTGGCAGAACTACTTACCATGTGCTCCCAGAGGGATCTTCATTTCCAAAGGCACTAAAAGAGCCATCATCCCTCTGGAAAAGCAACTCTCTTTGATAGCCTGAAGTGGAAAAGTAGAGACAGGTATTGAACACTTTCCTCTCATGTGGGTTCCAGCACAAACTGGAACTGAAACTGCTGATGTGCAGCTAGGCACTTTCTAAGGCTGAGAAAGGCAGAACTCAAGCTTGTATTTCTTAGAAAACCTCCCAGATATGCAGGAAGACACAGAACTATGTAGAAGATGCTGAGGAAGTCGGCAGCAATAACACAAAGGATCCATCTACAAAAGCAGAACCAGAAACTCCTGCTGGTGCTCATCTGCCACCCAATGACTGTGTGGTGCAGAGATGTGCTCCCACACAGGTTCCAGGGGGTTCCAGGAGCAGAGCAGTGAGAGCAGAGCAGAGATGCAGCTATAGTTCAGTGCTTCATCACTGTGGGGATCTTGTGCACCTACAGAAATGCTCTATCTTTCCAGGAGAAGGAAGGACAAGCAAAAATTGTTTTCCAACTGGCAGAGCAAGGCTACAAATGCTACTACAGGCCTTTTCAGCAGCTTGCTTTTGCCAAATCAATGAACTAGCAATCAGAAAAAGCATGCTGGAAGATGCTGTTCTGAAATGAGTGGAAATTTTCAGAAGACCTGAAGATGCTGAAATCCTGAGAAGGAATAATTTAAAATGTATCCCAAGATTTTTCAATATCCAGAGCAAGTGCAGCCTTCTCCTCACTGCCGGACATTCATAATAAAAGGGCCTCAGAGGCTCACTGACTGTTCACAAACACCAGCAGCATTCTCACTCATAGATTACTTCAGTACAGAACCAGTGTTCACTAACTTTAGAAATTAAAAGCTTCCTAATGATACACTACTCACTGTAGTTCCTGATATCTAAAGCCCTTCTTCCCTTACTTTGTCTCTGCCATTTGCGTATCTGGAACAATAACGGTATCTATTTATAGCATTTCACACGACATCTTTTCTCTCCCCCTCTCCTTTTCCCTTGGTTTTCCTGTTTTAGCTATTATAATTAAGGAAGTATATTCATTAACCTAAGACACAGCCACAATACAGAATCAGACAGGCAGAAAGAAAACTCTCAAGCAATCATCAGTAAGTCCTGCACAAATGAATGCATTTACAAATATGTCCTGTGAGGTCCATCCAGCTACAACCGTAGCCATAACCCTGAGAAATGTTCCTTACTTTCACTGATAAAAGGATAAACCACTTGCTTCCATACTATCCTAACTACAAAGACATAGTGAGAGAACCATAGACCTAATTACTGAGGAACACATGGCCTGGTCCCTTAAAAAAGTGCCAGTGTAAGATGAATTCCTAGTCATGGTGTCTCTGTAACAGAAGAGAGTGAGATACAAAGCTGTGAATCTGAACTGCTACAGTATACCTGGGCACCTTCCTGTGTAACCCCAGCAGAAACTGATCTGGCTTTTGACTCCTTCAAGAGAGTTTGCAATTGAAATGTTGCTTTAATATAGGGGGTTTATTATGTATTTAGCATCACAATGGCTAATTACATCACTAAAACTGGTGAACCTTTCAGATACAGACATACCTGTCATCTCATTTAATGATACTAAGTAAAGCATTCTTAAATGAAAGGGAAAAAAAGGAGGAATGAGTGGCATTTCTCCCCAAGAAAAGCAAAAGTCCCTGTCAAAGTTTAAGCCTCCAAATAATGTTCTAGGAGGAGCACAAACACATGTATATATACAAATAGATTGCTTTCTCTTCAAGAGTATCTGACTGCAAGGCCTGAAAACAAGATCCTCTGCTGTTTTGCAGAACTACCAATATAGAGCACCAAGTATTATAATCACAACCCCCCCAGTAGTGTAAAAGCACTAAACTACAACCAACAGCTTGCTTAACAAAGACTGCTGAGCAACCCTTACACAGGCACAAGCACATCTCAGAACATAAGACTGGGAGGGATCAGAAAGATGAGCAGAACCAGAGGGAGAGAGATCATTCAGCTATTTCCTACATTCTGCTTGCTTTCTTCTCAATGCCAACCCTGTTGCAGTCACGCAAAAGTCTCCCAACACAAGCGTATCTAACATGGGAAAGCCTGCAGAAATGTTGGAACAGGAGACCTGCGGGCTGCGAACCACCGCGCTCGTTCCAGCGCGCACTCAATCACACGTGAAAAATGATACTTCAAATGTCAACACATACAAGTGGAAAAGCAAGGAAAAGAAGGATCCTATTATGAAGATGTCCACTGCTATTCCCAGAAGGCTGGTTGGAACCCAAGAGATGTAGGAGGCTCACTGAGCAAAGCTGATAGAGGAATGTATCAGGATGGAAAGGACTTCAGAAATATGTGAAAGACTAAAGGGCCTTGCGTTTTAAACAGCCTGGAAATTCTGCTCAAACTCTTTACTTCTCTGGGTCTCACAACAAAGCTGTCAGACCAATCAGGATTTTTTTAACTTCACAAGAAGTGACTTAAAGACAGGATTTGTCATTACCACAATTAAGAAATGTGTTTAAAAGGCAACTTTTCTTTGGCTTTGCCTTTGTTCCAGATAAATAAAACTGCTAAAAGGAAGATCATATAACAGTTTCTGCTAGCTATCTGATCCCTTCTTCTCACAAGCATTTAGCCATAAATTAATTATATTTACTTCAGATTCTGAGATTACTTTTTCAAATACTTGGTGAATTATGACATGTGAAATAAAGTCTGTTTTAAATTAAACTTAATGAAAATCCTTTCAAAAACAGAGCCTATAAAAATTACATCTTAGGCTGAACTTCAACTTCAAGATAACAGTTTTAAAAAGAATCAGTGCAACAATTGCAAACAATTATTGAAATCAAGCAAAAAAAATCAATATTTTTTAGATTGTGGTTCTTTTCTATGTTAAGGTTACAAGTATTTCAGCATACTTACTGTTTTGGCACCTATGGTGTTAAAAACAAGTACCTCAATTCAAAGCCTCAAAAATAACTTAAGAAAGAACACAATACTTTGCATGTAAGTGACATTTAAACCTGTAATTTTCACTTGCTTTGAAATAACTTTAATAAATCTGCTATTGGAAAACTTCAGAAAATTATGGTACCAAAGCTCAGTCTTAAAAGAGTGTGATGGATTGCTTACAAACTTCAGAGTAGCTGTTTACATAACACATTTTTTCCTCCCCACTATACTTTTCAACTGAACCATGTAGTAGGAAGGATTTAAAAAAAAATCATTTAACTGCTTTGACAGAAAATTGGAATCTTGATGAAAGGAAAATGTATTTTGAGCTGTGTCTCTTCCAAGGGAAATGTCAACAACTTAAAAAAAAAAAAAAAACCTAAACGAACAAAACAGTCTTAGAGAGAGTAAACAAATATTGAAAATGTCATCATGACGCCTTGGGGTGTAGCTCACACGGGGATGGTGTCACTGCTCTCTGTGAATCAGGCTCTCAGCATGGAGATTGACACGTGGCAAGCTGGGACATCACAGTTGGACGCTGTCTGATCCAAAAAGCCATAGTGCAACTATGCTCTCCAAAGTTTGAGATGCTCTGGAGTATCTCCTGATTAAAATATACAATTTCCAATTAAAATTTTCCAGCTTTTGATTTCTAGCACAGAGTTCACTTCTGACCAAGTCTAAAACTTGGGTGGGCAAAAACCAGCATGAGAGGAAATGCCACTTCTTGAGCTCTACAAGGACATGTCAGGTCAGGATAGTGTCACTGAAAGACACATGGGATGAATATGGTTCACTCTGCTCACTGACTAATTTTAAACCTCTGTGCCTCAGGAAGAGATCAGAAATGTTTGCTCACATGTGGTTTTATCAAAGGAGAAGTAACAACCATCTAGGAAATCCTTAAGAATTACCCTCTAAAAATACATTTTTCATCTGAAAAAAAAGCAATTATACAAAACAAACTTTTTTTCTGAGAAAACTTGCCCTTGCAAACAAAGTAATTTGCTGTCTGATTCTGTCAGCCCAGAATAAAGAGGAAAAAAAGAAAAAAAAAAAGGTTTTTCTCCAGCTCTAATGACACAAACTGAGCAGTATTTCAAACACCAGATGCAGACTCAAAGACATATTTTTAACAGCAAGAGTTCTTAAAAATCTAAGATCTTTCTTTTATGCACACAGACCTTTTCTCATAAACGAGACAGCTTTTGATCTAATATCCTCTCTCAGCTGCCTGGTTTTAGTCAGGTATTGCAAAATATAAACATTTGGAGCAAAATTGATCATATTCTGTTCACCACAGCCATAAGGCATCTTAATCAATGATGACAAACCGTTGATAGAAGGCCCAAGTAAATCACCTGAAAGATAGAATTTAATCAAAATAAACTGAAGTTTATTGCAAATAAATGCATACCTCACACATAACAATACATACTAATATAATCTAGACTGGGAGAAAATATGATATATTAGGAATGTTTGTACTAAACACAACTAACCAGGTAGAAAAGATACTTAATCTTCTGATCAACTTTACGCCCACTGACCCAGCTCCCTACAGACCTTTCCAACCATAGAGTAATTTCAAACAGCCACCATTAAAAAAACCCAAGAAACCCCAAACCAGAGAAACAAAACCCCACATAACCAAAATCTGTTTAATCCAGAAAAATGTTTCAAAAATAGTATATATTTGAAACTTCCTCTATTTCTTCTCTCATCCACAGTTAAAAAAGCCTAGGTGTCATAGGAAACAACAATCAGTCAGGTTATAGGTTTTACTCTGCAAACAGCATAATTAGAACAGGATACTAGCACACATTGCAGGACCTTCCTGACTAAAATCCAAGTCTCTAACATGGAATAAAACACTCCATCCATAAGGTCTCCCTATATTTAGCCTAAGGCATGACGGTAAATTACTGTGACTTAATGATTCAAGCTATTTATATTGCAGTTACATAAAAATTAATGCCATAATTAATTCCCTAATAGATAATGCTTACCAACAGCAGTGACCTGCACTCTCTCACTGTCATTTACGACATCAGAAGGAAAAGTGAACTCCAAAGTTTTTGACAATGTTTGTCGTTTATTCCCAGTCAAATCCAAAAGGACTGTCTGAGAATATGTCTGTTCCAATCCTTCAGCCTACAAAGAAAAAGACAGGGCTTCTGAGTATCCTACTGTAGCTGATCCTGCCCTGAGCAGGAAGGTTGGGCTATTCTCTTCCAACCACAACCATTCTCTGATTCTATCATCTTAAGCATTTATTGCAGGATGAGATATACAAATGTCTACCACCTTCCACTGAAATGGAGCCTAACATGAATCAGACTGAGATATCCAAGGCTAGGCAAGTCTTATCAGTTTCTAGTTTATCAGAAAGTCTGGAGGCTAAAAATCCAGCACCATTAACAAAATACAGAAAAGTTCATCTAAAATAGGCTTGGAATGAAGGCCAAGTGTATGGCAAAATTGATTGCACCTATCCAAAACAGTTACCTGGTCCACCCTCCACAGGTTAAGTTAGCTGTACCACCAGGGGTTCATTGATACACAAATAGGTTTCACCTTGCTTTCAAGAAGCATTGGACAAACTATCTGTAGTAAAATAGATCTATGTGTTCATTCCTGGAAGGGGATCTAAAGAATTTCAAAGCAGAAATTATTTTTAAAAAGTGTTTTCTACTTATAGCCACCTGACCCCAAAACAACCATACAGAGCAAGAGGCAGACAAGTAAATTGGTTTGTCCTATGTTGCCTGTTTTAGGAACAATTTACTTCAGGAAGAAGCCAAGCTTCAGACTGTTTACCTTTACTAAAACTTTCTGGATCACAGCATCAGAAGCAGCAGATGATATTGCTGTCACTTTGATGGGAATCTCTCCCAGCTCTTTTGGCTTGATTGGGAATTGAACAGTTTCCCCATCTTCACTTGGCACAGATACAGACTGTTGATTTGCTGTAGCATTTATTTCATTGGATGTTAGAATAATTTCAAAAGCATCATTCATATCCAGGATCACAGTAACCTGTAAATACGGTAACATTTGCAATAGAAAGGATTAATTTTGAAAAGCTGCTTTCATAAGCTGACACCTGTTTTGTGTATAAAGAAATAGCTTTATGGTCTGCCCACTGAAGAAAAGATACTCCAATTCTCAAAGAAGAAAAACATGGTCTACATCAGTGATGAAAATCCTGCAGTATCTAGTAACATTCAAAGATAAAGAGACTGTTCTTTTACCTCAGCTTCTTCTTTCAAATAATTAAAGACGTTCACTTCCAAAATGAACTGCTCTCCTCTGATGACGGAGTATGGAAGGTTCAGGAAAATGAAAAAAGGTTGAAAAGCTTCTAGCTGCAAAACAAAACCAGTGGTAAACCCCTACAATCAGAAACTAGAAAGAAAATTACTATATAACTTGTCTTCCAATCACTTTTAACTTCAATGACAGAGTATGTTTACCTGTACTGTACAGCTAACAAAACATATTATTGCAGGGCTGAAACAGAAGGCAAAGATGCTTCTGGTCATTAACACCTTCAGAGACACTATTCAGATGAGAGCTGCTAACAGCTTTGACAGGGCAGTCCCAACAGAGGCAACTCAATTAGCACTAAGAGTCTATCATTTGGCAAGTCGGGAAGTTGTGATCTGTCCTGAGATCTCGTTCAGGTAACTGTAAATTGCTTTGAGTACACACGTGAGGAATGATTGAGACTCTGCCAGTGGACCTAACTTCATGTCAATACAGTAGTAACTAAATAACTGACTCACCCAAATTTTGTAACTAAACAACACCTTACAGTGATTTCCTTTACATTGTAAGATTAATCTTGGTGTAAGTTCTTTAGTTATACTTCTATAAATGCGTATTTTATTAGTTAAAAGAAAAACTGCAGAAATATGCCAGCAAGCAGTTTATCTGTGGATAGATAGTTTTGGAAGAAATCTTGGCTCTAAGTCGTCAGGGGTAAGCTATCATAAAGCTGAATGGGATCAAAATTTCACTGCTTATGAACACCTATACAATAAGAACGGCTGAGACATCATATCCTTTATTATCGAAATGTCAACTGAAAGTTATTTTAATTTGGTTTGCATTTAAAAAAAATCTTCCAACTGCTTTGAGTTTCAGATACAAAAATCCCTCAGCTTTTCGTTTCTAGCTAGCAAATATTCCATTGCTTTCTTTTTAAAATAAAAATTGTTTGCTAAAGCTCTTTGTGTCAAAAACTTCCTTAGGTATTAAACACTGGAGAAGTTCTGATGGAGACTTTTTTGGTTAGTTCATAGTAAAGGTTTTCCCTATGTACCTATTCTGTCTTTTTTGTTTTACTTTTCTTTAAAACTGAAGTTTTACACTCAGGAATATGCCAACATATTACAATAAAATATGACTGAGTGAAATTACTGACACTCTGTGTAGTAGAAGTAAAAAAAAAAAATTATGCTAAGCAGTACATGGCATTAAGCACGCAGATGTCATTTATTTCCCCCATTACATTTTTCATGTCTTTCTTTTACTTGCCTCTCTGTATGGTACTGATTAACACGTTTCAGCCATATGGAACTCCAAGCACAACCTCAATGTCCCAATAATGGTGAAATACTGAACAGTGCATGGGGGCGATTATAGCTAAATAATAATCTCAACATCTGTTCTGCTTGCAGCCTTCTTGCATTTGAGGATGAGAGGCCAAGTGTGTATTTCCATACAGTTTTGATCAGAAAACTATTCCTCTTTCTATCCCATCTCTGCCAAGCCAAGTGAAAGAAACCATAATCATTATTCCAGTCTCAAAGGAGCCTTAGCCACAAAATCCAGATCAGGCTCCAAATTCTGTAGTGGAGTTCAGATCAGGATGTTCAAAGCACATGCTCTGTATCTACTATAGAAGCCAGCTATGAAATCTGGACCTAGACCTCAGTTTGGATCTCAGAAGTTGCCCCTCTCCAAGAATTTGAGGGCCTAAGAACTTAAAATGGCCAAGTTGGCCGTCTCCAAGTTATGCTTGCACATCCAGAAACCAAGATGGAAATCTATGACCCAGTACTGCAGTCTCAACCCTTCTAAACTTAAATACTTAAGTGGAGTTGTCCCTGATAGGAACATAATTTCTCTAGGATCATTACACAATGAATGGAAGGAGGTAACTGCCTTCAGAGGATCATTCGATGTATATAAAATACTGAGATTTCAAAAATTAATTCCTATTTTAAACAAGCTAAACAACTCTGTTCATGTAGCAGTTTCCTTGAATACAGAGCAAATCTAGGACAACTGCACTTGTACATTGGGAATATCAGGTTAGAGATCTAACCTGAGGAGTGTTGAATTTAGCTTAAATTGCTGAACTCCTTGAACACTTGTAAACAGTGTTTCCAGAGCCTTAGGAGATGGGAATTTGGGAGCAAGAAGCATTTCATCCCATGGCTAGTTCTCAGTGTCCACTCTGCTCCTCAAGCTAAGTCACCCAAAACTTAGCAGCTATCACAGAAGCACAGAATGGCTGTGTTGGAAGTTACCTATGGATAGCATCCAGTCCAAGCTCCCTAGGTTTACCTAGAACAGGCTGTATCTGTGTTTACTCCTGGACTGCTTTTGACAGACAAATGAAAGCAATTTAGTTTTAAATCAATTCTCCTGTTCTCCCTCCTGGGCTAAGTGCTACCCATAAGTGTTAGCAGAGCAGCAGCCAACATACCTTTCACATCCCAGCCACCAATTCCCAGCCAGTCTGTGCAAACCTCACTGCATGCATTACCAACTCATGGAATGCTCTCTGGGCAGAGCCAAGAAAATATCGAACATTGTCCCCAGATAAAGATCCCCCTCCTTTTACGTACAAAGAATCTGAAATAGGCATATCCTGGAAGTACTTTAACAAAAAAACTGCTCCAACAGAAATAGGTATCCAAATACCTGTGTGGAGCCTTGGATATTTGTATGAGCAGGAAGGGAAGGCAGATAGAGTATCATGTATATTTTCAGTGACGATGTTTTCTTTACAGTTTGAATACACAGGCCTCTCAATCCCTTCATTAGTACAAGGAGATGGCTGCTGTTAGAACTAAAATACAGCCTCCAGCAGTAACCCACAGTTACCAGTCTTAAAAGAAAACTTTCTAGTGAGATGGTACCTCCACTGGAGCAGTCGTCACTCCAAGCCCGCCGTTTTCAGAGATCACAAAAGCACTGGCTACCCAGGATGTGATGGTATCAGGTACAATGGCATCCATTGTGGTTTCTGTGTCAGATCTGATGGCAGAAGGGGAGAGCAGACTTTCAAAACCATCCATTTACAGACACCAGGAAGTGGATACATATGTTTAAAACATATGAAAAATTAAATTCAAATTCCTGGCAGGAAACGTTTCTCATTATCTGTTTTTCTTTTTCTAACCATTTAAGAATACTGTGATGGGGTCAAAATTATTTTAAACATTTAAATTATTTTAAGTTAAGAACGGACAGTAATTACACTGAATCACATCACATGTGATCCACTTTTACAGGTCCTTCAAAGCAGTCCCAGACAATGGTTGCTTCCTGAATTTCTCAGCTGTAAAAGAATACAAGATTTGTGCTTCACGACACAGGTCAGATTTCACCATCATTTGACAGTCTGAACTGTCTTACTGAATTTAGTGCAGACAGTAACAAATTTCTCTTTCTGGGCTAATCACCATCTTCTTAGGCACTGCAGAGAAAAAGGCTATGTCTCCCTAACTATTATCTCCCCACCTGTAAAAGCAAGAGAGTTTATTTTATTTCCAGGATTTTTATCTAGTTTCTATTGAAACTCCTAGGCCTTCAGTCAGGCATAGTCCTCTTTAGTGCAGTTGTACAATGCCTCATTTTTTGGGTCTTCAATCTCACTTGTGGCCTCTAGGTGGTAGCAGAATATAATTAATGCTCCATTTTTAAGCAGTGTTCTTTAGCACGAGTGCAGAATGCTACTAAAACTTACAAAATAAAAATGGTAAATCAGTTTCCATTTGCTTCTAATCTGATACCTCATTTTAGTGTCGATCCAAAGCCAAGTCTCTGGAAAATGTGTCCTCACATAGAGGTTGCTGAAATCAGGGGGTCCATTTTTAGACACCGGCATATCATCACCGAAACCATCCTCTAAAGGTATCATTCCACCATCTACAAAATACAAAATACTGTCCTACCTACAATATCTATATTTATAAAACTCAAGTAAATACAGTTAAGAAAAGTCAAATCAATATATTGTTTGGAAAATACTCTATAGCTTTTTTACATATGTAAGACTACTCTGTGATACTAGGAACTTCTTTATTTTAAGAATAAAAAAGGAGTTTCACACAAACAAATATTTACATGGCCTCTCTGGAATGCTTATGAAACTGGTGTAATATGGCTACACATGACAACCCACTGTAACATATATCAACTGGATCTGCAAATGAAAACTTCACTCACCCTCAGGCCTCTATGGGGTAATGTCACTGCAGCAAAAAAATTTCTAAAATGTGAATTGTATGAATTTTTTTATGTCTTGAACCTTTGAAATAGTAATGGTTTGCAAGGCTGGATGCAACTTGTATGCAGCACAGTAAGAAGAGATAATAGAGGCCTTAACCCATGGATCTCCTTTCCCAGACAGTAAATTAGATTTGACTACATTTGGTTTATTACTTACAAAGAAAATGTTCCTTATCCTCCTCAAGAATTGCATCAGTTGATACCCAAAGGCTGCATTTCTGGATAAAATTTATACAGTATATCTCAATACAAGACATTCAGGACATCAACAGTGTTTATCTATTTTCTTTTCTTTCTCTTTAAGTAAATAAAATCGTAAGCAATCATAGAACTAAAATAAATAATAGACAGGAACTGAAAAACTTGAGATTATATGAATCTGAATATTGTCATAATGACTGAAAACTTTTCAAAGTGAACACTATATCAAACACAAATCAACCTGTATTTATGGAAGTATAAATACATTTCTTGGCTTTCAGAGTATTACATATTGATAAAATTCACAATTCAAAACTCATAAGCCATGAAAACAGTACATTGTCTATAGTTCCAAAAGTTAGAAAGTTCTTTTTTTTCTAGCAAGTGATGTGCAAATCACTAAGCAGTAAAAAACCAACACCCTGGAATTAAGAAAAAAAAAAGTACCTGAAATACACCAAAAGAACCTCTGACCAGGGGGAAATACTGCACTGTGCTGTATAAATTGAGCACATGGAGGACCTAAGACCAATTTATAAAAAACAAAAATCAACCAAAGACTGAATGGCAACTTACAGTTTTAAGAACTATCACTGTTGCTAACTCATACAGCTGTACCACAAGCTGTACCTTGCTTAGCTCTTCTGCCAAAGAGAAAAGAATCTGGGAGAGCATGAAGGAGCTTTCATGATTAATGGAAGAGTGACCAAGACTGTATAAAAGCCTAGAACAGAGCCTACAGTCCACTGATATTTTATGGCACTTACACTATGTCATTTGAGCACTTTAGGAATTATATATATATACACTGTAAACTCTTTCAAACTGTTGATGCAGTTGAGCTTCTGCAAGTAAACGGAATTAAAAAATATAAATAATTTATTCTGCCCTTCCAATAATAATTTTTTGTATTTGATATTGCTAAATTTAAATAGCACAAATCATTGTTGTTTTCTTTTTTCCTGACTTCTTTGTGTTTCCTGAAAGAAGAAACTGCCAAGTCTTAACAGTTTATCAAACAAAGAACAGTGAAGTACTGATTGGAACTGGAAATGCTGTGCTTATTACCCTTTAAGCCTTACAGTCTTGGCTGCTCATGTTACTTGCAAAAGTAAAAAATATTTGCATAATTACAGGCTAAAAATCATGCTCCAAGAACATTACTTGTTCAGCATACAATCTGTAACATTTCCATAAACATACATCTTTCATACACACAATAATGAAAACCTCTCTTCCCATATACTTACAGAATCTTCTGTTATGTCACTATTTTCTCCCAGAAGCTTTGTGCTTTTATCAACAACTGCAAGTCCAATTACTGATCCTGGCTCTGTTGTAGTGATTTTAAGGGAGACTTTCTCTGATGGCTTGACCTTATCTTTGCTCCAAGAGATTTTAATCTAGAAAAAAGTAAAACACAGCACTTATTTAAATTATACAGTAATATTTACAGTCATTAACAACCCCCAGGAAGTAATTTTTTTTTCGATTATTTGGCTATAATTAAGACTGGATTTGCTTTGCCTAGTAAAAACTTGGGATGCTGGGGACCTCTGAGGGTCCTTTTCCTAGGACTTTTGGTAATCTGGATAAATCATGAAGCAGATGGAGACATTTTTCATGCAACTAGACAAACAGAATCCCTAATGATGTCTGGTTATAAGTGTTAAAGTCTCCAGAGGAGAGAAAGAATTTGAACACATCCAGTCTTTGGATGGTCTCACCTATAAAAAGTTACAGTGAGGCTTTTATTTGCACAAAGGACCAAATCTCATCCTGGTAAATAAGCTGGAAAAATCAGTTCATTGATGCAATTGGGGTTTTCCCACTTTTCTTCAAAGTTTTTGGAGTTAAAGTATACACAGTCACATGAAACACAAACAGTGGTCACAACGTGACCATTGCCTGGCTGGAACAAGGTCCTCATGAACATTTGCAATTCTACCCTTACAGCACCTTTTCACTGTATTGGGCAGAGTAATCTTTGGCTCAGTAACTGAGCAGACTATTAAAAACACAAGGAGATTCTGTGCATCTGTTTATGTAGAAAACACAGTACCAGTAGAAAGTATTTTCAAATATGTAAAAGCTATACCATAACCTCAATGGTATTATCAAAAGTCTTTCCAAGAACTTGCACAAACCTCAGATTAGATACACAATGAAAAAGTTTTTACATTTACAATCCTATGATCAAAATACTGTTTACCATGCAACATCCAGACAAAAACATGGTTTCAGACTCAAGTTCAATATAATTACCTTGTCATCCAAAGCAGGCTGGATGGGGACAGTAAGAGCATCATTTACAACTGCTCCAAGCTCATCTACATAGAATACAAGTATAGATGTCAAAGGAGCCCAGGAATTTTCTGCTGTTAAAGTGAATGTTTTTGTAGCCTTTGTGCCAAAAGCCATAATTTGTTCCTTAGATAACACCTGAAGGGAAAAAAAATCAAATACTCAGTCTGTTGGTATCTCAGTATGTCAAACTGAGCAATTCATTCTACAAATAGCTGTTAAAGAAGAGACACATAGCGATGATTTATTATTTTTTTTACCAAGTTGTTGAGCAGTTCTGTGAAAAAGGGCATGCAACAGGTAGGTAGTGTAATATTTAAATACTAGTAACAGATTTTTTTTGTGTTTTAATTCCTGTATCACTGTAGACAAGTAAAGAACTACAACAAGTGCAAAAGTATGCTATGAGAACATAAAAACACAACAGTAATAGGGGTTGGCTCACAGGGGTCACCTGTAACAGCATCTGACTTTGGATAAAGCTTACAGTTTCAAAAGCAAACCTCCAAGACACCCCTACTTAGAACACTTTTGCTTGTATCATGGAGAGTGTGAACCAGGGTCCAGGCTTGTGCTCCACTTAAAAGCAGGCATTCAGTTTAACAGATCAGATTAGAGCTAGTCTGAAGTTTAACAGATCAGATTAGAGCTAGTCTGAAGCTACCTCAAAATACCTGGAGTCCAGATCCACAGCATAAATTTTTTCACTCTAAATTTGTTCCTACTGAATCATACACTTACTAATGAAGACAGAGATGAAGGGTAGATCCCTGCATGGCCCTGATTTATTTTAAACCTCCTAGAGAGCGTTTCTATTTTAGAAAATACATATGAATGCCCAAATTTTATATGGTTTTCCTTATTCAGTTTATTGTTAAAGTTTGTGAAAGAAAAAGAATCCTAGCTACCATGATCACTGTAGTGGAGACTGTGAACATGACAGGAATGCATTAAAGACAGGATGGGAAACTTATGATGGTATATATAATAAATCTCTTAATTTAGATTCTGCAAGACACAGCTGAGCAATAAAACGAGCCATTACACAAGACATTTATTTTAAAATGCTTCCTATGAATTTCCCTTTGTACCAATGCCACTCTGTACACTCAACCATCTGTTTCCTCAGCAGGTAGGTCTTCTCACCCTGCACCCACAGGCTCAGCTTGACAGTCCTGATTCTGCACACAGGCTCCACCAGGCTCCTGCTTCCACCTGCATCTGCAGAACCTGCTGGCAAAGCCCCAGTGTGGGCTGCTCCTGGGACATCCCTGTCCCTTCTCCTGTTGTAGATGCTCTGCACAGTCAGAGACAGTATTGCTCCCACAATAGTGAGACAAGTGGTACCTTGTCTCACATCTGCAAGCAGAGATAACCCAACACAGATCAGATTCCCAGATCAGAGAAGCCCTTTTTCCAGAAGCACCTCCTTACAGTGCCAGGTGCATTCCTCCCAGGTACAAAAATGGAGCTCTCTTTTAAAAAGAACCAGCCTAATGGAAAAGAAGTTTTTGGGCCTCCATGTTCACAAAGCACTGTAACAAAATGCTGAATCTCTCTAATCACATTCCACTCACTGGAGTATCTCTCAAGTAAATAAAAGTCATCTTGGACTGTTCCCATATGTAAAACCAGTAACTTACCAGATAGTGGTACTCTCTCACTGGCTTGTTGCTTGCAATGCTCACTTCAAAAGGCTTCCCAGCCTAGGAAAAGCATATGATTCATATGGATGAGTATGGAAACACAATGAGCGACTTGAGCAATTCTTATCACAGCAATTTTTGTCTCAGACTGTACCTTTATATCCTGGCTCTTTGTTTTAACCTGGAGATAAGTCTGACTGGGGGAGCTAAACACATCATAAACACCTATGTCCGTCCTACTGCTGAGGAACTCTGCCTGCAAGACAGTGCAAAAAAACCCTTTAACAAAACAGCAAAATCTGTGATTTTCACATATATTGTACTGTTTACAAGAGCACGGCAGCCTCAGTAAAGACCACATTACTGCTTGCTTTGGGTATCTGTTTTGTTTTTCCCTTTGATATCTTGGTGCAATTATTAGATCCCATTTGACAGGATCTGTCACTTTCCTTCCAGCTGTAACATGAATATGAGGTAACAAAAATAACAACAGGTGACATGTCAGTTGTTGCGGATGGCAGGACAGCACATCACTTATCACAGCCCCTGCAATGTGGTGTGTCCACACTCCAAAGCAACATGTTACAAAGCAGTACCTGAACTCTCAGAGCTTTTGTATCAGTTAGGACTGGAAACTCAACATCAATTATTCCATTTTCTGGGACTGTGTAGTTCAGAACATGGACTGTTAGATTTCTGTCCTCTGTTGCCTCATTTTCAAGGTGGGAAAGGGAAGAGTGATGGAAAAGCAGGTCTGACTGTTGTGCAGTGATTGTTACAAGATTCTGTCTCTCTTCAGCTGTCAGTTGGTTGCTATCAGAACGTGACACCTTTAGCTAAAAAAGAAAGGAAACACTTATCAAACCCATCAAACAGGGTAAAGCTAAAATGCACAACGGATAACATGTAGCAATATATTTGCACTCACGTCATATCAAGAAAACAAAGGCATCCTCAAATTTCTTACACATCAGTAACTTTATTTTTGTTCCCTTGTAAGATCTGCAGGTAGGCAAGTCAGCCAAGAACAAAATTATTCATAACTCCAGGGAATAAAACAAGAGGAAAAGCAAAGCAGATGGAACTGAAATGAGATGTTGCCTTTCAGCCCTCCCAATTACTCTTCTAGTTGAAATTGTGTGTGTCTCAGGTAAATTATTCATATCCTACCTACAACCTGAATATGTAATCTTATCACCTGCATTTCACCACAAGAAAGGACAACTTAACATTTACATCATGTGCAGGAAAACTAATCAGATGAGCAGAAAAGATGATGAGTCATATGTGTTTATGAATTCATAAAATGCATTGAAGAAAAGACTGCAACCACACCCAAAATTGACAGTGTGCAACTTCTTCACTCCATCATACATCAATCAGCACTATAACTTACATCAACATTTATGCCCACATTGAAGCAGATTTTCACCCAGTAAAACCATGCTTATTCTGCATTATACACTACCAAAAAATCAACTTTTGTATTTAAAAGCATTGAACTAATGCTTTTTCAATCCCTAGATCTCTCACTGCATTACCTCTCCTCCTCAGCCATTATTTTCCTATCCTCTCTCTGAAGAGCATATGCAGATCTCCACTTATTAGCAATAGCAGCAGCTGTTCATTCACACTTCTCTGGGATCATAACTGATACCTTCCTCTCTGCCAGCTGCAAGAACTGCCAGAACTACCTCAGCTATCTCTCACTCAACTCATCTTTAGAAGAGGACAAAAAACAACAGGTGGATTCAAATTGGGATGCTGGCAAGGAAAATGAAAAGATCAAAAAAGAAAAGACCAAATGATCTAGCTAGCATAAAGCTGTGTCTTGAGCCAATCTACTCTGGAAGTGTATATTCAGCCTAAATTATAGCTATTTAGGTCTGATTTCTATACAGTATTTCTATACACTAAAGGCTCAAGAACTGTAAAGTTGATTTCCCTTTTCAAGCAAAATGCAGTGATGCAATATGCAACCCCTGAAAAATGTAGAAATACTGAATGCAGATGAGGGAAAGAATGAAGAACATGTAATACTTCTATGAGTGGACTGCAGCTGCATGAGAAAGACAGGACAGAAGGCAGAAACAACACTTCCACGAGAGCAATATGATTTGATGAGTTTTACTGAATTTTGTAGAAGTTGCTTAAATATAGATAAATGCACTATATAAAGTATGTATTTGTGTGTGGTGTATATATATGCACACTTACACAAATATACAAATACTAAGAGGAGGGTTGGAACTCAGTAACTAATCTGTTTTAAAGCACAGTCACCTGATAGAAAAGAACCAGCTACCTAGAATCAGCTAGGGAAGATTTCTCTTCCATAAGAATGCTGACAAACTGTACTCAAATATATCCTGCCAAGGATATAGAGCATTCCTTGACATTTCATCCTTTCCTAGAGCAAATGCCTCCAAGTTTAGTATCTGCTGATATGTATCATGAAAAAAGAGGGAATTTGCAAACAAATCGGTAAATTACACTTAAAAATCCAAGGCAAACTTTGGTGTCTAAGCATATAGGAAAAGTCACATTTGTTTATGCACAGATTATAATAAAACAAAAGAACTTACAGTAGCTATGAAGTTCAGAGAAGGTTTTATAACTCTAGAGTAGTCCAGAAACTCAATAAAATAGTCACTTTGCTTTGGAAATATGATGGTACTTGAATTTTGGGAGACTCCTGTTGAATAATTGTATGTGTTTAGACAATAGGCATTTAGCACATATTACTTTAGTTCACTATTATTTACTGGCCACGATTTTTAAATAATTCTATCATAATTTTCACCATTTCCACTCCTATCACTTCACCCTTCTAGCTGAGCATCAGTACAAAGGTGGTATTTGTACCAGTACTGCCTCTCACAATGCTAAAGAAGATGTACCACACAGGGCTCCACTCACACAGACTATGTCAGAACGATACAAGGAAGGAACTTATTAAATCCCAAATCAGCCAACTTCACCTTGGGTTTCTACAGAAAGTCTGTAATGAAACCTAGTTTCTGGGACAGGCAGAAATTTTGTACAAATTATATTTTTTTTTTCTAATATGCAAGGTACAGTGGAACATAAACTCACAAAAAACTCTCAGTTTGCAAATCAGTGCACCTGACAGCAGACAACATAGGACCAGGAAAGTCTTTCTACTAATATGACTTACAAATACACAAGTCAGGTAAGTTTGAGATTGAACTTAAGTTTGTAAAAGTCAGGATAACGCTAACAATTCTTTATGCCTGCACTTCTCGTCAGAAATGATCAGTCATTGTCTTTAAGCTCCCATCAGAACATGTTTCTTGGTTATTTGATAAATCGTTTAGCACAGAACTCTAATCAAGTGAATTAATAGCTGGCTAAACTATTTATTTTCTAGGCAAGCAACATTCAGATAACGTATTTCCCTGTGGATGGTTTGTGCAGACATCAGTACATAACACTTTCCTAGCACTCCCAGCTCTTCCACAAGGCATTAAGCCCTTCCAGCAGGACCTACTCTGGATTTCTCTGAGAAGACATCCCACAGCCACATACCTGTGAGCGACTCAGTAACCACCGCGATCATTTCTATCGGCTCCGTGTAATCACTGTCACCTTGGTGCCACAACTGCTCAGCATTCAAATTTTGCAACACAAGCTTGTTACAGGTTACATTCACAGATCCATTTATCTGCAATGCAGGAAAAATAATTGTTAAGCCAGAAAAGCCAAGGACACTTTTCTGTCAACAACAGTTTATTTCTGGTTAAGTCCTGTAGTTCTTCCCATATACAGGTTTTGGGGTGTCAACACCAGAAAATTATAAACATTGACCTTTATTTTTTTGCTTTCAGTAACCATTTTTATATAATCCAGTACAAGTTCACTCTTTTTTAGAGGCAACAACCTTTTGTAGAAAAAGTTACTTTTTTTTTCCCCCGATGTCTAGAATTATCCACTTCTACATGGTAGTGATACCTATGCTTCACAGAAAAATACAATGAACTGGTTCCTACCTGAAGAGAGGACTATACTCTATTCAACATCTGAGCTCAGAGTTTCTGTGGACTAAGTGCTGCTGAAGGCACTGAAGTCATTGACAGTGGTTGAAGTCAGCAAACAGAAAATTACAGTCACCCCATGTAGCAAAAGTTTAAACTTTTTTAAACACAGTCCACATCTCAAAAGCAAAATGCCTAATTTTGCAAAAAGAATGCAATGAATCTATCACGTCTTTTAAGTCTTCAGATCAAAACTGTGTGTCTTTTTAAATTTCGTGCTTCAGGTTACAGCTAGTGCAGTAGCTCAAATCTAATTGCTGGCAATCAGTAGGCAAAATGCTTTGGTTTCTACTGCTACAGCTCCACCTGGACAACTGGAGTGTTCTCCTCTTGCCTTGTAACACCAGGCTCAGTGTGCAGGGGCAGACACAGCACCAGGGAGCATTCCTGGGCACAGGACCTCCAGCACCTGTGAAGCCCCTGGAAAATTTTTCTACCTGGGTCAAGTGGTACTCTGCAAAATAACTTTCAGGCACAGGTAACAGGAGCACAGGTGCCAAGCATCATTCCCAACAAGCAATCTGAATGGAGACACTTTAGGCTGGAAATTAATGAGAATTGAACATTCTCCATGCAAGTCACTCCACAGACCACACCAGCTGAACTCAGAATTTAAGAATGGTCCCAGGCATCATTTAACTCACAACAGGACACAGACAAACTGCTAAGAGATGACTCACCTCCATTGTTGTTGTTATATTTCTCTTGTTTGTCCAGTAAGAGACAGAAAGACAAGTGATTGTCACAGTTCCCTTTACTGGCTTTCCATACGTGTACCTGAAACACATCAGGAAAAGTCAAACACACCACCCTCTGGGTCTTGAACTCCTGAGGAGCTCTCAAGACAAAAGATTCTACTAAAATATTTTTCTTTGACCTCAAACATGTGCCTGAACACATTTCTACTTTGAAACATGGAGTTTGTAATATTGAGACCATTATTTCAATACTAAAGCTGGAAGCCCAACATCTGGAGAAGATATACAGTGCTGCTCTTTCCTGCACACAAGCTCTACAAACCTATTAAAATAATTAAGGGCTGTAAAATGTACAAAAGTTAACTATATTAAGCTAAAATAACTTGGAAGCAAGTTATTGAATCGAACACAGATGTAGCATCATAACTAACACACAGTAGACTTAAAATGGGATGTGGGAAGTCTAAGTATTTTGCTCACCAAATGATGCTAAAACAAAATAAGATATCTCCAGATATTTGTACTCAAATTATTTAGTAATCACAATCTCAAAAAATCATTGCAAACCATGTCCAAATCTGAACACTCTAACATATTTATTCACTTCTTAGGATGACACTAGCAACAGCACTCACTGAGTAGCAATAAAATAAAAATTTTGTGTAAATGTTTCCACGTCCTACTTAAGAGAAACCATGACATTATCAGATTGATATAGAGAAGCAGGGGCAGGGAGGGACAACATGGGGACAGACAAGACACCTAAAATCATTCTTGTCCTCAGCAGTAATACATTCAGATGTGGTAACTTTGAAGTACTTTAAATCATTACGCAGCCACTTAAGTAACATCAAAGCTGAAAAGCAGAAGGAAAGAAAAATCAAATGGCATAGTTACAGGGATAACTCTGATAACACTGTCTTGCATTTGAACTCAGTCTTTCTGAGCAGACCTAATTACAGTAATAAGCTGCCATTAATCTGGAAATGATTCTGCCATTGGGTAGCATCCCAGTACTTAATCTAATAATACTCCAGAGACGAAAAAAAAAAGGGTTTTATGACATCTACAAGTGTAAGGGCAATATAAACTCTTTGTATAAACAGGCATTATGCCTATAAAAACGGTCACCAGGAATGAAGTCATTCTCTACAAGTAATTACGATGTATCAGTAAAACTTTGTCAGTGCTGGGATTCAATCTCAGCTGATTCACTGGTGTCCATGTATGAATTTAGTGCAGCAGACAGGTACTCTTTCAAATACCTTATGAGCATACCAAAAGAGAGTCAAGTATCCTGTGGAAGACCAAAACACCTTAAGAACCCAAATTAGTTGGCATATAATGGATTCCAAAAGCCAAGGAGAATGGGGGAAAACAAAGAGGAAAACTTATTTTTAAAAATTGCCTGCTATGAGATTCATAGAATTATAGAATGTTTTGAGATGGAAGGGATCTTAAAGGTCATATTGTTCTAACTCCCCGGCCACAGAGAGGGATGCCACCCACTAGATCAGGTTGTTCACCACCCCATCCAACCTGGCCTTGACAGTTGGCATTATCAGATGGTTTATAGTATCAGGTTACATGGACTCTACGGAACAAAGTGTTTTCTCAAAGTCCAAACATTTAATTTAAATAGCTTGCTAAACAATCATTTCTGTATTTCACTTATAAATTGAGTGCTTCTTTAGAAGGTATGTATTTTATGGCATTAGATAACTCATGAAAGACCCTTTATTTTCAATCTATCAGGTACCAATCTAGCTCTCATCTTCAAAAATAAAATTAATTTCTATTTGATAGTCACACAGTAAATTTTTGTTTAGATATTGGCTTAGCTGAAAAATGAAGTATTATTTATACAAGAGTCTACACTGAAGCCTCTTCTGAATTTCTCAAGAGCTTTCAATTCTTTACCCATTTACAGGTATAGGTATTTTGATAAGTAGGAGAAACCTAACTAATTGAAATCCACAATGTTGATTTATTGGAACAAGAAGGATGTTCTCAGAAGTTTGCCTAATTTTCCAAGCAGTCTAATAAAATATAGTTACTCTACCTACAGATCTTAATGTGATAAATTGGAGAGTACCATAAAAGAACTGCAAGAACAAAAAGATTCATCAAAATATACATTATAAGCAAGGAACATAAAACATTTTCAAATAAGGTAGCTGAAAACGTATAGCTGTAGTCTAGAAGCATGTTTACCAGACCAAAAGAGCTTACTAGAAGCCTGAAGATCTGTTGAACCTTGTTACAACAAAATCCAGTATCTAGAAATGGATACTAGCCAACCAATTTTGAGTAGATGGGGCTTTATTAGCATTCTAAATATAAGTGGTTCACTTTGACACTTAGAGACCCACAATAAGTTTAAGAGTGAGGGTGACAAGAGCATCAATGATTTACTTACTTTGCAGTGACCACACCAGTTACATCTTCATCTCTCAAAGAGTAGTATAAGGGTGTTGTTATCATGACATCAAATTTTGGTAAAACTAACAAAAAAAATTACAGAAAGCATTAAATTCACAGAAGGAATTTTTTTTTAAGTAATAAGGGTAATTTTTGAGTAATATGTAATTTGATAAAAACTACTACTACAGTTTCCTAGGTTTCCTAATATAAGGTAAGACGTATTTTTAAACCAATCCCCAGACTAAGACTTTTTGTTGAAAGAAGAACAAGCATCGTAAAAGCAGCCTTCACATAAAGCTCGCAAGTCTGAAATAGAAAACATTTAGCTTATTCAGCCTTTACAGAATCATCAGCAAGCTTCACCATCAGGTACTACACAGGTATTTTGGGATCATTAAAACTACCAAAGATAAACAGGGCAGCTGATAAGACAGTACTTTTTTGTCAGTCTCAGAGAAACCAAAGAATTGGAAATTAAACTTTCTGTGAGTATTTAAAAGGTTCATGCTAGCCAAGGGAAGCTAGTATAAATTAATGGAAAATCACTACCGAGTTCAGTCACTTCTAAATGCCCTTAAATAACACTTACCATATTCCATCACTTTAAATCTTTGATAATGAACTTGACCCTATTGAAAAAAAATCATATGAGAAAATACATACAACTGTGGTTAGATTAATAAGTTTAGCATACCTTCTTGGCCAAATCCCACCCATATTCAAGGTAAATTACAATTTCTGACATGGTGTGATTTTAAATCGTGCCTCAATCACTATCAGCTCCTGTAGGGACCCGCAGTATGTATTTGCGAAACAAAAGGGCACACAGGTTCATGTGAAGCAAATTGTAAATACATATAATGAAAAGCTTGTGCAGCTTACAGTCTGCAGACATCTACATATGCCTGGTATAAAAGAAATGGAATACCTGAGCTAGCTGCCATAATACTACCTGGCATTAATAGTCACAGTCATCATGATAAACCATGACTGACACATCAGCAGTATCTTTACTAGCACATATTAAATTAACTTATACAAACAAGAACCTCCTACAGTGTCTGTCTAGTGGACTAGACTATTTCAAAAGCATGTATAATCTTATGATTCTACATTTACTCAAAAGTTGGCTGCAATTTTGTTACAGTCTACAGTCATACTTACTTCAGCACGTATCTTCCTGTCTAAATTATTTGTTAGTTAAAATCAAGAAAATAAATTTTAAAAAACTATATAATGTGCTGTTACTTGTGTTCTATTTTCCTATTTTTCTAATTTTTCACTTATTTCCTGATATTCTTCAGGAGGGGAAAGGAGAATGAATATGGATAACCAGGTGGCATCAAGATTTATCAGACAGGAATGACTGCTTGTGGCAAGAGAGGATAAACTGAGAACTCCTGCAGTAAAAACCCTAGAAGCACGACCTAAGCTGGAAACAATTCTAAACCTTTGTTACCTGATCAACAAATTGCAAATTAGGTATCAGACCAAGCCCTTTATGCATCTACATTTATGCTTTTCCTAGCAAAATACTCTATCAAAGTAAAAATCAGATTGCTGCCAATTTCAGGATTAAGTCACTAATCACCAAAGTAACTCCCATATTTATATTCCTAGATTTGAAGTATACATGCAGAATCAGCTATTCTCACAGCATTTGTGCAAATCATAATACTTGCAACACAAACTGCTGCACTGACATGCATGCTACTGCACTGACATGCATAAATTAGTCCACAATCAGATTACTATCAGGTAGTCTTGGGTACATGTGTCTTAGGGAAATGACCTGCAATGAATTCATCTCACATCTCATTCTCTGTACAGCTTTTATTTCCAATATTAAGTATATATGGGACCCTTGCATTAAGCAAACCATTAACAAAATGTTACCCCAGATGGCTCAATGAAAAAGCATCTCCCTTGAAAATAAAATTTTGCTTCACGTTATCTTAGAAGTAAAAAACAAAAAAGTACAATTAAAAACTAAGAGAAATGTAAGTAGTAGAAAACTGAGATTACAGTGAGACTAGTACTTCTGGCTGCAACTTCTCTAAAATTACAAGCTTTGTGACAGAAATCAAGCTGTGCTTCACAGTTCACAGAAATTCAAAGACCTTACTAGGTCATCTTGAATACCAAGCCAGATTTTCCACTTACACACTTTTTAGCCAAGCTGGTCTGAAGTAGGACAAGTAACAGAACTTCAACCACTCTATCATTTTAGTTCATCAAGGCAGGGCTGTCTCTCTGGCAAATACTGTTCAAATATATTGAAGTGGAAGTTGTTAAACCAGTTTCCAGGAACAGTGGCTTTTTTGACAAGCAGTTAGTTACACATACAAAGTCCAAGAGAGATTTTCAGGGGTTTTCTTCAGGACAGGAAAACAACACCATGGCTATTCCACTTTTTCCAGAGTTGCTTTGTTCTAGTACAGGTTTTTTCTTGCATGCCTTCTCCTGCTTCCTAAGCACACTCACCCTTCCAGACTAACAACACTATGCTCTAAATCAGTATTCTTTAACTGCAAAACCTCTATTCCATTATGTGCCCATCGCCCAGAAAGAAAACACTGCCGAAAAGAGATCCAAATAAGTGTTCTGGGATGATGAGGGTAAGCCTTTCTGCAGGTGAGCCTCAGATGCTGTGGATCCTGACATCAAAGAATCCCTAAAAACTACAGTCCAGATTTTGATGTGCTGTAATAAACCATCCTGTTTTAATTCATTGGGTCTGATCCAACAAAAGGGAGGTCACAGGAACTGATCCCCACAGATTTGTTCTTCTTCTTTGGCACTCGGAAGTCCCTGCAACAAATCCGGTCTGGGTTCGTTTTCTTATTTGTTTCTGACATAGATGCATCACTGTTAAGAGTATGAGAAAAGACTCTGGGTGTGGCCCAGGGCTTTGCCCTGGAAAAGCGTAGTGCTGGCACTGGCTGCATTCCTGGGGCTACCTCATTGTCTCACGGGCCCTGTCAGGAGCACTCTTCCGCCTTGCCTTTGCGGCTAAATAAAACAGATTTTTGTCTAGACAGAACTAACAGAAGCATTTCATGATCACTTTCATGCTTTGTTTCCATATGCAGGAAACAAACCCCAAAATGAAATTCTGTTCAAATTCAACAGCGCAATCTCCAGAAGCTAGTTAGTCCCAACAGTGTCACCACTATTCACACTATCAGATCCTGACTGAATATCTGTGCACGTTTGCAAACTACTGAATACACAGCTAATGCCAAAGGTTTTATGTGCAGTTTGATTTTGAAGTGTGACACTTTTTTTTAAGCAATTATATATATAACATCAAACACAATGCATCAAATGTGAAATCTGTAACTGACCTAGCAGCAAAACATGACACAATTCACTGTGCATACACTGCAACATATATTAAACCTCAGAAGTTAAAAAATTCAACATGTAAAGTATATAATCTTTCACAGTTGATTTTGAAAGTTGCTTTATAGCTGAAGCTTTAAAAAAGAATGTAATACTCTTTAAAAAATTAAGGGAATTACTTGTAAAAAATAAGGGAAAGCCCTTATTGCACCTGAAACACTGTTAGTCTTCAATATTTGATCATAAATTTATACATAACAACTTCCATAAATTAGATTACAAAATGCCATGTAACTAGAAACAACGTCTGGTCAGAGATGCATGCTACTAAAACTCAGCAACCAAAAGTCTTTCAGCAACAGGAAATATAAGATATCCAACTAAAATACAAGGTAGAGACTTGGAAACCAGACTGTAATTACTCTGTCTTGAGTTTTCCTGGAACAGCTGTACTAACACCTGAATTTTTATTAAAAAATACTACAGGATGTTTAACTGCAGCAAGCAGCCAAAACCTGATTTCAAACAGGATTCAGAGGCAGCACTTCCAAAAACCAGAACTCAGTACACTTGGAACCTGATCTGTGATCACGAGAAGGGAAATGTTATTTACTCACTTAACAACTCTTTAAAGACAAGAGGGAAACCTGAAAAAGAAAGGCTGGCTATTTAACTAGAACGTTCAGGTCACGGCATAAGGCTAGCTAAGTCATGCAGAGATCAGTCAGGGTTTGCCATCTGAAGATGTTCCTAAAACCTGTACAGATCCATAAGCTGCGCTGGATTCCATGCAGAGCCACAGCTTGCACAGAGCCACAGTACTAATTAAGGACAGGCAGACATATCTATGAAAAATACCAGTCATATATTAGCCTTCCTTAGCAGTAAATATAAGTTCTCAGTGACCTCTGTTGTCATGAAGAGACTGGTGAATAAACATAACTTGATATATCACACTTGATATATCACTGTCTCTCTCAAACAGCAGAACTGCAGAGAGAAATATCCAGATAATAGCTAGGAATATCCACACGGATTGATCCAGTCCCTCACTAGCTTTCACTAAACACCAACTAAATCTCCACTGTATCACCAACATAAGACATCCACACACCTTAATGCTCAAACTGAATCTCGTCCCATATGATCTTGTATTTCAAGGCATGAGCTCCTTTGTAACCAAGAGAATCAAGTACAGTTTCCCACCAGAAAAGTTCTTTTCCTTTATTCTGCAAGGTGTCCTGCAGGTTTCATTAGTCCAATGGTTGACACACTATCAGACAAATAACAGTCTGTAAGACAACACAGTAGGCAGACCTAATGCAATAGTGTCAATATTGCAATAGTCATCTAATGTATCCTGCATATGATACCCTTACCAGTGTAAGATGCTGTGTAGGCACATGCTGCAGAAATAACACATATTGCTCTGTCATTATATTGAACACTCAATTTGAAAATTAAAGCAGAGTAGGTATAAACAAAATAGGGTCTGAAAGTAAACCTAAGTATCTATGTGTAGGACTTGGGGATGCTGTTTTATTCCTAAAGGATAAGTGCTGTAAGAATAGCCAGGTTTTTCTGGAGCCAAAGCCTAGAACTGTTTTGTTTTTTTTTTAAGTATAACCCATTCTTCTTTTTCTCCTCTATTTTAATTTTCAATTCAAAGAGACTAATGTCAAAAGGAACCATTTAGCCTGATCTCCTTTTACTGCAGGTTTGGTTCCTTTGTATTCAGCCACTGCAGCAATCTGCATTGCTACAACGCATCTTCTGAAGAGGGAACCATCAAGGAATAGAGAACACCTAGGGAACTGCATCAACCAGGGCAGCCAGGAGCAAAACTGTGTCTTGAGCTGACACCTAAGGGCTTTCTAGTTTTCAGTTCTCAGTGGAGCGTACCGTGAATTTGTCCACGCATTTTTTGATCCCACCTGAATTTTCAGTGTTCACAATACCTGCCAGTGCTGTTTTAGTCATTTTGAAATCACTCTTTACCTCCTTTGCCTGATGCCCTTTAGCTATGTGTTGAAATAGATGGGAACAAAATGTTTATTTACTTTCTCCTTGTTGCTCATGACTTGAGAGACATTCCCACCCTGACACATATTTTCCAGGATCATTAACCTCCAGTAGCAGTACAATATGGCTAAAAGTTAGTATATCATGAACTACAGTCCATTAAGGTTTCACTTCACTTGCCTGTTTTCTCCCAGCTGTTTCATTAGACCAGAAGAATCTATAAAGCATTTTTGTTTCAACTTTATGTTTTTCTTTCTTGTTGGTTTTGTTTCAGAAGGGAGTGGCGCTCATTCAGATCCTGAAAACATCTGCTGCAGTTCCTTCATCAATTATCTCCTGACTTCAGCATTAGTCAAGCCTTTGCAGAAAGCCCAAGCAGCATTTCACAAACACTGTTTTGCTTGGCAAGTGAGCTTTAGAAGGAGCCCACCACCGTCACCAGCCTTTGTTCTCATGTCTGAGCCACATTTCCCCACTTGCTGGAAATCATCTACAATACCTGTGAGTAGGGATGGCTGTCAGCTGGATCAGTGAACTGGCCTATCTAGGCAAAGAAAAACACCCAGATGCTTTACAATTTAGATCACTTACCCACTGCACTTTAGTTCTCAGCCTGACTACAGCTGCTTCAGTGTGACTGAGAGGTTACTGAAGGATGGGATGAATGTTACTGAACAGGCGATGGGAAGGAGTGGCAGAGCACAGGGAGGAGGGCAGGAACAACTTAATACATTTTTCCCATCACAGACAACAGTAACAACTCCACACCCACATGACAACGTGTTTGAAAAATCCAGCCCTGACTCTCACTTGAGCACCACCCTCACATACCTCAGCCTATAGAAACCTACCAAGCATATAACCGGTACTGGTAAATATTACTCCCAAATAATACATGACCACGAGTTTTCTCCTTTCTACCCTTCATGTCCCTCATTATGCAACACTAAACAGTCCTGTTTTTTACTTGTTAAATCTCTGAACAGCCACTGCAAGCCAAGTCGGAAATGCAGTTCCCAAATTACGGGCGTTTAAAAGCAGACTGAACAAACCTGACACACAGAGTTTTGAACAGCTAAACCTTCAGTTATTTTTGCAACATATTCCATGGTGTACGAGGAATGTACAGCTTAAAGGACTGGATTGAGAGAACTACTACCAATAGCAACATGCAACATAGGCCCTCCCAGTTTTGTTTTGCAATAGTTCTGTATTACTAGTAATCTATTTTACAAAGTTGTTTTTTCCTCAGTAACTCATCAGTCATTGCAAATTGCTAAAATACGCCTAAAACTAGGCAAATATCTGTACAGTCTTGGTTCTTCAACCCTTGAGACACAGACTGGCTGCAAAGAAAGGCACAACGAATTCCTGTGTATTTGCTTGCAAAATACATATAAGGCCATTTCACTTAAAAGGAAAAAAACTACTCTCTAAGATCTTTCTTTTATAGTAATATCACAAGCCCTCATTTTTTTAATAACATTTTTATACTGGAATCAAAAGACAGACCTTAGGATAAAGTATGTTTGGAGGTTTCTGTATCCATCCCTACGAAACCATACACTATTGAAAATCTTGTAAGGTTTGCATAATATCTTTCCGTAGTATCTTGCAGGGAAGGGTTTGCTCGTTTCATGATCCATGTTTACAGCTGGTTTCAGCACAGTAAACACTATTTTATACACGTCTACCAGAAGAAATAAATCTCTTTGTGACTTGGCAATGTTAATACTCACATTTACTTCCACCTCTATGGACCAATCTCCTAGTGGAGGGTTCGTTGATAACTGAAATTTTTTGGAAACTACACCCAAATCACCCTCCTCCATCAACCACTGCTGAATCAATTTCTTCCGAGGATCCTAGAAGAAAAGCCAAGCTACATGTTAAATGTGACTGATCTTGCTAGCAAGATTTAGGTAGCAACACACACGATCTTTATTGGTCACACAGATTTGGAACATACGACACATTCCAATGTATGACCACGTTCCTGTGGATACTTACTCGGATATATATATTCAGAGACACTTTGTAAGGTTTAAGATCAGGATAGACGCTGACAATCCGGAACAGCACATCTTGTCCTGGTTTATACATAGATTTATCAGTCTGGATGAATACAGAGATGCTCTTTGACAGGTACATCAAGCTGGTACGGTTAGAGAAGATGCGCCGGCCATCAGCACGGCCTTCCACCAGTAATTCATAATTCCCAGAAGCACTGTTCAGAGGCAGCTTAAAAAAAATAGTGATTCTCTGTTAGGTATCCAAAATATACTTGAAGGTACTATTATTTAAAAAACATTTGATGTAAAAATCTAATACATACCTGAACTTGTCAACTTATGTAAATTCTCAAAAAGAGAATGGGGGCTTTTTTTCATGACTTTAAAGTGTTATTTCAACAATAACGTGAAAATGTGTTATCAGAAGCACTTTTTCAACAGCTTTTCACCTAATTTCCAGTAGTAATCAAATTTTCAACAAAGTATCTATGTATTCATATACAATTCATAGTCTCACACATACATACATTGTGCTCTCTCTTCAGTTATTTTGAAATTTCTTGAGTTTGATAAAATAGGCTACTATTTTTTTTTTTACTTCATCACTTTTAGCTAATAAATCTTCCAAAAATAAAAGATCTGAAGAAGGTATGCGTAAGCAAGATGAACAGGACTGTAAAAGAACTTTGCACTTGCTTTTTTAGTCTTTAGCTTTATGTCCTATGGGGTAGAAAAATCAAATACAGAAATAGAATCTCATGAGGTGCGGTAGTGTTTTTCAATAGAAACCTCACTGATTTTGTCTCATTTCAGTTTAATGATTCATAATTACAGCATACTGTCACTCACTTAGAAAGTAAAATAATTATTCTTTCAAAAATATTAAGAAATAAAGGAACAGAAATTTTGTATGGTTAACTTATTTAGGACAGACATTGAAGGCTCCTTCCATGCTGGCAGGAAACATACAGTTATCACTGGCAAGGAAATTTAGACCACATAAGATCAGTGTAATCAGGCACAGGCTTCTTTCTCTCTCGCGCGCTCTCGCTTTCTCTTTTTCTGTGTCTTTCTAGTGGACTGAGGATATCTAGAGCTCATAATTCAGATGCATCACTTCATTTCCTAAAATTAGCTGAGAGGAATCCCATTGACAGGGGTTCAAAGGCTTGAAGCAGAAATGCTGTGGCACACCAGGATTCTACTTGAGCAAAGCCTTCACAGACAGCCACTGACCCCAGGGACATCCCAGCTCAGATGCTGGCTTCTGTACTGCCAGAAGGTCTCTTTGAAGAAGGAAAATAGTTTTAACACAGTACACAGCTCATTCCAACAAGCAGCCCTGCTGAAAAGCTTAAGAGTCACATGCTCCTCTTTGGATTTAAAACTGTAAATCTGGAGTAAAACCTCTGAAGTTAAGACAACTAAAGCAGACAGGCTTGCATTTTTCAGCATAACATATGGAAATGAAGAACTCTTCTTGCACTGTAATGAAAATTACAGCTGTTAACTCACCAGGCGCAGCACTTCAAAAGTATCCTACCAAGTCCTATAAAGAAAGGCTGTAGTGCTGTCAAAGCTCATTTTAACAGTGAACAGTGAGGTAACACGAACTCACAAACATGGGGAAAAGTCACTGGGTGACAAATTAGGTAGATGCAAATGTCTGTAGCAAACACATTTACTTCTCTGTGTGTTTACCTATGAAGAGGAATCAACTATAATTCCATCCCTCTCTATTGACTTTCTGTTTTTAAAAATAAGCTGAGAAAAAAGATCAGGAAGGG
Organism: Climacteris rufus; assembly: GCA_013398175.1. Classification (NCBI taxonomy): domain Eukaryota; kingdom Metazoa; phylum Chordata; class Aves; order Passeriformes; family Climacteridae; genus Climacteris; species Climacteris rufus. The sequence continues at coordinate 1,055,441 of VZRZ01005515.1, read as the reverse complement.
GAAACATAAAGAGGCTCTTTTTCACCCATAAGCAGGTGTATGATGACACAGGAAGAAGACCCCCCTTTTAAGATCTGGAATTATATAATTAAATTTTAGGTGCAAAGTTCCACACTGAAATAGATTTTGCATTTTCTTCAGCTGCAGGTTTTTGTACATACATAGCCAAGGACATATGATTCACATATTCCAACACTCTCCAAATTCCATGCCAAATATTCTGCAATATCTTAAATAGGAAGAACAGCCTTAACTACTGCATCTGTCAAATACTACCTCAATATTAACTCATTTATGAATACTACTATTTCTTAAAGAAGTTGTAATCCCTGAAGAGCAGTTAGGATTCACTAAAAGAAGTCCAGGACACATTACAATCAATCAAAATCAAAATGGGGGGGAATTATCTTGTTCTGTTTCATCATTGCAGTGAATTGTGCTCTTATAGCAGTATTTTAACCTGCTTACAAGTATTGTCTTTGATTTCCTCTTCAAGAATCTGTAAATGCCATTTAGGGACCTCATCTGTTTTCATGTATCTCTTTCCTATCACCAATAATGATAGATAGCATGGGTTGCTCCCTAGATTTTTATACTTTTTATATTTCAAAATATCTTCATTTCCTGAAAGAAGGTAGCAAAACTGCCTATTGTATCCTTCTTGCTGTAAAGCTCAGAGACAATGAAGCCTGCACTGCCATGGCAGTGTATGAGGACAGCTGAGGCGCAGCATAACCCACCTGCCATTTACATATCTATGCTGACAGAAGCTACACTAATACAACACTTCCACAAGGTCACGGCTACAATAATAGCAACTACCTCAGCCCCACCAACTTGCTCTCTTAAAGAGTTGTTTCTCCACCCAAACATGAGCAAGGCAGCTTTTAACACTAAGTAGTGGGAACTTGCTGTGAAAATATTTTACCTTAGTCAAAACATCCCAAATGAATGGTATTACTATCCCCATTTTGGCACTCCTAACTCCAGAGAGAAAAAGGCCATCTCACGTACTTCTGACTATACCAAACACCATCGTGAGTACCTCAGACAAAGCAGCCACTATTTCATCTGGAAGAGAAGAGGCTGAATCCAGAAACTCATTACCCACCTTCTGCTACCAGCAAAATACACTTTGGACAAAATGTCAAGTCTAGTGTTGCTACAAGAATGAATAAAGAATCTTGCTGTTTAAAAATGAGTCAGTTTTCATCACTTCAGAAAGCAGCGAGAGAAGCAGCATCCTGCCTAGTTTTAGGTGCTTGGAAATTCTAAGACCTGGCCAGATTGTATCAATGAACTAGTTAATTTAATTATTTTTTTTAATGAACAGAATTTTCTGTTTGCTAATGTACAGTTCATACAGATGCATTTCAACCTAGTAACCTTCACAATGTTGAGCTGCTCATTGTCATTGATTATCCACCTATCAAATATTTCCAGATTATTTAATCAGACACACAGTTTCTTTGAGATCAGAACTTAAACCCACTGGATTAAGGGATACTCAGACTTATGGATGACTTTGGTAAAACTTTTTTTCCTGATATAAATACATAACTCTTTATACTGGGTTTTCAAGATGAATATCAAGGATTATAAATCCAGGAGTCAGGCACGACACACAATGCAAGACACACTTTTGTTGTTTATTATGTACTTTCACTCAATGTGCACTTCCAAATCCTTACAAAGACTGTATATAAACATATTTTTATTTTAGTATTTCTCAATTATTGCTTTGCACAAGTCTATCAGCTCTAATTAGCTTTCATGGTGCATCTGAAATACAGGTGTAGGTATCAGACAGTCAAAACAGCCATAAATCAAATTTCTGTGTTCAAGTTTTGTGATAGTTTGTATTGATGCTGGAAATCAGTTCCCAAATCCTGTAATTACTTCTAACAAGCTGCAGAGCATTTGATCTGAAAACTCCTTAGTTTATTGGTCAGTAAATACACCCACCTGAGACTGAAAATAGCTGGAATCACATGCAAAATATATCATCAACACCAACTGATGGTAAGGTACAGAAGTCAACATTTTCTAAGGAAGGAGGAAAGGAAAAAAATACTTACTACTGGAAGAACAAGAGTCCCAAAGGAATCTGAACAAAAAAGAAGAAATATCACACTGTCAGAAATCTGTGAGAATAATTACCACAAACATACCAAAACCTCAACATTATCTTAGAAGAACAGTGCTCCTCCCACCTTTGCTGCCCATAATACCCTCTGGACAAACAAATTCCCTTGATGCAGCTCTGGAGCTCAGGGCACATGGATCTTCCAGCTGACACACATGCAATGGCTGTGACTGGCTGGCCAGCTTGCACACACTTACCATCCTGCTATTTGCTGCCAAACACTGTCTGGACATGAAACTAAAAAATACACAACCTGGAGCAACTGCTGGATTAGTCAGTATTGACATACTGTGCTTATACTTCATTCAGCAGTTCCCTGCAGTTAATCCTCCAAAGAAAGTCCCAAGACCACTGTCAGACACCATGACATTATAGGATATGCAGCTCATGTCCATAGACACGTGAAGGAGCACAAAGGAAACACAGCAGTTGTGGAGCCAAAATAACAGCCAGGCCCATCCCATGGGAGCACTCAGCTCAGCACACACCCATCACCACAAGCCCAGAGGCACATCAGCAGAGGGAAACCCCAACAGAATGGTGTCAGACACACCATTCCCTGACATTCAAGCTACCAGATTCAGCAACTCCCTAACAATCGCTACCGTTCCAAATCTGCCAAAAGAACCAGTCAGAGCAGAAGAGCCCCAAAAAAATCTAAAATGCAGTGCTCCACTTATATAATGGTCTGAGGGTAAGAACAGCATCCAAGCCTGGAGCTACCTGAACAAGAAGGGTGTGGTTTCGTACTGTTGTCCTTAAGAACAACTCCCATCTTGGGTACCAGTGCCCTAAGACCAAGGCATCCCTCTGCTTCTGCAAAGAAGTTGATTCTGCAACTCCCTCACATGTAAAAGAAACCCAAGATATTATCTACTAATCTCCTCTGCAGTTTAGTAGGTGACTACTTTCTATAGTAATTTTTATCAAGATTGATAACTTTTCTAGAAGGAATTAAAAAAAGGAAAAGACTTTAAATACGTAATAATGCAGAAAGGAAAAACATCAACAACCTGCCTCAATCTTTGGTCATTCCCTCCAGCAGCAACCTCCTACCTGGTGTCTTCACTGCTATGAAGCAAAGCCAGCAGCAGCATGGCAGTAAGTCTGTACCAAGCTATTACCTCTACTGCAACCTAAAGCTGCTTCTTCAGTGGGCACTGGTTCTCAGCCTTCTCTTCATCAGACACCTCCACTCCCTCCTTCTTCTCCTACACAGTTGATGGCAGATGTGTGATACCTTTTGCAGTGCTGCAAAACTAAGAATTCCAGCCTATAGCAACATTACTTCTGTGTTTGGTAGGGGTTGATGTCCACGTTCTCTGCTTGAACAGTTTTCTTTATGTTCACAGACTGAAACACTTCTCCATTCAGCCCTCTACACCACCTGAGTTACTATTTTCCATTGACTCTGCAGCCCAGATAAAGGCTAAAATTTTCAAAATAATGCACAGAATTTATCACCCTTAAGCAAAGGAGCACCCAGAATTAACCTGACTGCATTATGTCACCATGGGGAAAAGTAACCAACATATCAACATATCATATATTCAGGTTAATATAACTTACCCCTTTAACTATTTTAGATAATGTGGCCTCAAATATTTTTAGGCTCCAAATAAATGTCCTGTTAAGCTCCTGGATATCATCGCATCATGAAGCCATTAGTGCCACAGTTTTTAGCTTAATTACATAATGTATTTTAGAATAGAACAGAATAGATTAGAACAGAACATTGCAGTTGGAAGAAACCTACAGTGATATTATAGTCCAACTGCCTGAACACTTCAGGGCTCACTAAAAGTTAAAGCATGTCTATTAAGGGCATTGTCCAAAATCCTTTTAAACACTGACATGTTTCAGGCATCACCCAAATCTCTAGGAAGCCTATTCCAGTGGTGGACCACCCTCTCAGTAAAGAAATGCTTCCTAATGTCCAGTCTAACCTCCCCTGGTCCAGCTCACAAGCATTCCCACACCTCCTATCACTAGATACCAGGGAGAAGAGATCACACCTCTCTCTCTCCACTTCCCTTCCTCAGAGTAGATAGCAATGAGGTTGCCCCTCAGCCAAACTAGAGAAACCCAAACTCTTTAGCTGCTCCTCACAAGACATGCCTTTGAGCCCTGTCACCAGTTCTGTTGCCTTCCTCTGGATGCATTCAAGCATCTTCTTAAACTGTGGGGCCCAGAGTACACAGAGTACTCGAGATGAGGCAGCAGGAAGGCTGAATGCAGTGGGATAATCACCTTTCTGGATCAACAGGCGATGCTGAGCTCGATGCACCCTTCAAGGATGTGGTTCCCCCTTTTGGCTGCCAACACGTGCTGCTGGCTCATATTTTCTTCTGTTGATTTCATTCAGTTAGACATTTTTATACCTCCTAAAAAGTAATGAGTTTATACCTGTCCTTTACTCAATTGTTTCATGGAGTAAACAACAAAAAAATTAATTTATTTATTAATGTCCTTCTTGATCATGGACCTTAAGACATTCCAAGATGAAGCAATCACTTGACCTCTGAATTTCAATAAACGTTAGTTTTAAAAGTCAATTAATTCTTTCCTTTGACAGTGGCAAACAGAGGGAATCTCAATGAACTGAATACAGGTTGTCCTGACTCCTGCCAGAGCACTAAAGGAAAAATGCTATTCAGCATGTACCATCTATTCAAATTATAAACTGGGCTAAACCAAACGACTCACATCCCACAAATGAAGTTTGTGGGTAGCACACTCCAGTACTTCATTCTGGGATTCAAAAGCTTAACAGGCATAGGTAGTACTGGGCCTCAGGAACACAGTTCTTTCCACAACGTGTTTATGTTGCTGTTAAAGCTACATTTTTTTTCACACCATCCCTCTCTGCTCTTCACTTGAGAAGCAACCAATGCAGTCATTAACTCTGAGCAACCCCACTGGCCTTTGAGGTTTTCCAGACAGTCGTGTCTGGTGAAATACTTTTCTCAGTAGCCAGTGGAGAGGGCAACTTGCCCCCACACTTGGCCAAGGTTGCTTGGCACACAGGACAACTCTCAGCTACAGTAGAGGAATTACAAAGTTGTGCAGAGTACCTGATCCATAGGCAATGTGAATGCCTCTGGACTCCAACATATTTATTCCCAACATCTACCCCATGCCCAATCACACTGACACATATTTTTAGCTAAAGAAAACTTATCTCTTCCTAACCTAGGAGAGAGTGAGTTACTGTTCAGCAGGAAAAATTTTTCTTACATGTCACTGTAAAGGGAGCAAGATGCGTGGTAACTACCAACAGAGACAGTACAAAGTTACCTCCTGAAACTTCTCTCAGTTATATACTAAAGCCTAATCCTCCTCTTGTTCCTTTCACTCTGTGAAATAAGTCTGTGCTAAAGCTGGGTTCTGTACAACCACAACCCAGAACACCGTGTCACCAGAGGAAAACAAATAACCTCATCACTGCTGATAACTGGTTACTAAAAAGGACTAGAAGCCATTTACCACATGTGTCTGAATGGATATGCACATGGTTAAGTCCTGCTACGCTAGCTTTAATCTAAACCACACAGCTAATTATAGCAATGGCTACAGCAGTGACTTCATTACTCTGGGACACACCAAGCACAAATCTGGTATTTGTACCACAGACCACACCACGGGGTTTCTATTTTCATCTTTACCCACGCCAGTGCAAACACACTGGTGCCCATGCACTGCAAGGCCAGAGCCACGGAGGAAACTGCTGCACATCACCCTGTGCAGCATCTACCAGCTTGTAAAGCAACCTTAACAGGGCAGGTACTTCAAAGCTTTCTCATAAGGGCAGTGCCTACTTGCCTCCACCCGTTTTGAGAACAACTAGCATGCAAAAAAACTGAAATCTTATGGCAGGGTTTCTTTCCCATTCCTAGGCCTGGGAGATCTAACATCAGGTCTGAGCTGATGCGATGCAAATGGGAAAAGAGTTGGGAAGGAGGGAGATTTATATCACAGTTGCATTTGTGCAACTCGGAAAGGATTTACCTTCTGAGGCAGTGGTAGGGATCCACAGGCTCCCTGGCTGCTGTGATAAAGCCCAGAGCTCTGTCTAATTCTCAGCCAGTGAAAATCATAAAAGAGGCTCCAGGGCATGAGGTAATCTTCCAATTTATGTCACTACGTAATTATTTTGCTAGGAATTGAGCAGCCTGGGCAGATCTGAAATTCTTTAGCATTGCAGTGGATTTCCCTGTGATGCAAGATTTTCCCATGTTCTCAGAGACTATCAAGCTGCAGTCAAGTCCCAGAAGCTCTGCTCAACTACGCCTAGGGATTACTTTGGATGTGCTCAAGCAAGAGCTATAGGCAAAACATTTCCTTTATGCCAACACTGAATTGCAGAAATTTGCCAATTTTTCTTGTTCACTTGATGAACTGAAGTGATATTTAATCATACAGCAATTTCAAGTTTATAAAGAATTAACCATGGTCCAACAGCTAGCACATAGCACTGCTCTGCTACAAGCCCCGCTATCATGAAGCTGACTTTTACCCACATGCAGCATGTAACACTTCCATATGAGATCGGTCGAGTCTGGAGTCTGCTGTCCCCAGAAATGGCAACAGTTTTCTGTCTCCTTCAACACATCCCTGCAAGGAATCCCTTCAGTTATGAAATACAGCTCCCAGTGATTACAGGTACTAACTCCAGGCAGAAGAAGTAGGGTTAGAAAAGAGCCCTGAACAGCTAAGCCACCTACACCAAGCACTGCAAACCACAAAATGCTTCCTCCTGACTCATCCCATCTGCTCTCCACAGCAGCAGAGTCACCAGCACAACTGCAATGGGACACAGCAGGGAACGACCAGGCAAGAGCATGGGTCACTGCTACCACAAGGGATTAGTTAGGGAAAACTTCCAGCTAGTTGTAGCAGGAGGCAGGAAAAATTCAGTGGACTGTTCCAGATTAATCTTGAAGAAAGTTAAATAGCAAACAACCAAAAATCCCAACAGAAGTCACATGAGCCTTCAAGAAAAAAATCTCCTTCCTCGTCATTTGCAAAACCATTTCTTTCACAGAGTTCCTGAGGCTTGTAGTGTATTCACTCAATAAATACAGCATTGAGAAAATACATGGAAATACAGTGGAAACAAATGCTACACTGTCCTGCCTCCTTTTCGTCAGAATCCTTGGCATTTAGGTTAGTCCAGTAGAAGAAGAATCAAAGACAGTGTGGGAATGACATGTCACCAGTATAGACGGCTGGATGAAACTGTCATCTTTTTCAAGTATTTTTCTACCCTGCCATTTGTTGTTGGTCTAATAGTATTATTATCAATAAAGCAAATATAAAAAATTCTACACAAACACATGCATGTTTGTTTAGAATTATGGAGAATTGCACAAACAATGGCATCTTAAATTCCTCCCATTGCACAGGTCGGACCAAAACCCAGAAACTTATGCTGCCCCTTCCTGAGATGACACCACTAGGACTAGTCATCAATGTTTCAGCTTTCACCCCCAAAAAAGGACATAGGTTCTAGAAAATGCCTGTAGGGCTTGGCACAGTGAATTAGAGCTTGTGCCAATATGTATCAGTAAAGGAGCACTTCAGTCTCTAATTTAGATAAAGTCAGGACTGACTGTATATTCTAGGTCATGTGGCAGGTATTGCTACAAACACACTTTCTCACTTAAACTTTTCTACCTATGTCCTCAATCCTTCTTAGCAATGTGTGAGAACAGAAAAAATATAACTGGAATCACTTCAGGTTCATCGCCTGAAATGATGCCACATCTTTCCTCTGGCAGTCGTGTTCACATATCCATGCTTAGGATATGTTTACAGAAAAAAATTTTCTTTGCAGTGGCAAATGGAGTTTTTTTCTACTGCTGAATCTATTTCAAAAACTCACATTATCTAAATAAAAGATACTGTTTTTCAATGTCCTTCCAGATTTTTATTCCTGTACAAAATATATACTATTTTTGTGGGGGGGAAAAAAAAAGAAAAAGAAAAGGAAACATAAACACCAAGGCCTAAGCTGTCCAGGGAGTGAAAAACACTTATTCTTCAAAAAACACCTGCAGATCTCTTGAGTTCACAGCTTGCTTTCCATGTATTATATTCCTCATCCATCATGCTAAAGCTACCACTCAAATTAGCACTGGCTATTTACACAAATTGCCCAAAATACAGAGTGTGAGCCACTGCTGTTAAGTTATGGTTAAATTTGGCCCGGATGACAGAAGGAGGGGCGATCCAGCACTCAGACACACAAAATAGGGTTTGCCAGGGGACGTCAGCATTCAGGCTGACATCCAAAGCCAAATGAGGCCAACAGGCTGTAGCACAGGGGCATACACTTGCTCCAAAGAGCCTCCTAAACACTGTCTGCCAGCACTACATATGCTTCACTCCACAGTTGCTTCTTACCCTACTCCCTATTTCCTCCACCCCGATCCTTTTCAGTTGTTTTTGGAAACCTGGAGGCTAAAAGCACTCAGAAATTATAAAGGGGGAGAGAGAGGCAAAGCAGCAGTGCTGCCTATGGAAAAGGATGTAAAGGGACAGGAAGAATAACTTGAACTGGACCAAAATTTACACCTGAGGGTTTGGTCAAGAGACAGGGCAACACAGCCCTAGAGGACAGAAGAAAGGCAGCATACACAGATGTTTTTGTGATTAAACCTACATTTTACCAAACTCTGCAGTTGCTAGCAAGTTCTACCTTCAGTCTGCAATGCAAAGTGTAGGGGTATTTTCCTGACAATTACCAAAAAAACCCTTCTCCACCTAAAAACCTGAAGATTTTTTCCTAATCTCCATGATCAGAAGAGTGGGAGAAACCCAACCATAGAAAGCACATCCAGAAGCACACACGGCCAGGACAGAATAGATGCAGATTTACCAGAAGGTATGAAGAGAAGGGGCACTGTCCTTCCTCTTTTCTGCTCCCTGACCACAGCATTCCATGTGTCTTTCTAGATTACAGGACAAAGGAGTTGTGGTACCTCCCTGTCTGTCCCTTTTACTGGTTCAGTCATCCTTCTCTCAACAGCATTGTCACATCTACCCTTGAGGAAAACCATTTCCGACCCTCTCAGACCAACAGATACTGCAGATGGCTGGGCACCTCTTCCCTTGCCCTGTAACATCCATGATCCCTTCCCCTGCCCTGTAACATCCATGACCCAAGGAAGCAGCACGTTTCCTGCAGACTGGCCATTTTTAAACTGAAAGCATAGTTCAGGCATTTAACTTTTCACTCAGTCTTCTAAAGTCAGCCAACTCCACAGATTATACTATTATTACCACTTTCAGCTGAATAGTCAGAGACAGCCAGTTGTAAGAACACAATACTTAAAACACTCTCTGGTTTATCTAAGACACTGCATGCTGGGTACGAGAACAGAAAAGCTTCATATTTTCAAAACTAAACAATCGCTTTAATCAGAGACCTCCTGAGAACTATCCAGGCACTACTATTGCAGACACTTAAACTCAAGTACAGCCCCTTTTGAACTTTTTCCTCAGACAAGCCTAAGAGTCATCCATAGACTTTTGTCACATGTATTACATTATCACTGCCTACCATACCAAAACTACTATCTTGCCATGAATTATAAATTTACAGCTGTTAGCACAGCAATTTTTGAATACTACAGAGAAAATTTTCTTGACATTAGAGCCAGTCTGTGAAACTATACAGACAATTCAGAATAATCTCATACTTAAGCCTGTTACACAACTAAATACGAAATACATTTCATCCCCTTGGTGACTATACACAAACACACAAACTCACAGGCATCTGCACATCCTGCTTTCAAGGCACTGCTGGCCATCAATACTATCCATTCTGATGTCCATGAAATAAACACAGACAAAGCCACTATTAAGGCAATTTAAAGCAGCTGCAGCTTTTATTCCAATTTAAAACACAGGAAAATCACATTAGAACAAAATGTGGCTAAGCCTGTACATGCCAGACATTTGGCAGTATTAATACCACCCTCATCACATCAATTGCTGTAACTGGAGCAAAATTCCAAAGTCAAGCCACCTCTCAAACTCATTCACTGCAAATAAAGCATTCAGGATCTACTGAAATTTCTGCTTAGAGGGGGTGAAAGAAGATTTGTTTTCATATTGATTTTCTTCCATTCGCTGGAATACATTCAGAATTTGTGATGACAAAGCCATGTATCTCTTCTGAAGCCACGAAGTTATTTAAATATATAAAAATATTACCAGAGACTTCCTTCATTAGTAAATAAAGGCAATATAAATACAAAATAAGCACCTGGACCTCACAGCTTCACCTCCAGGAAGCTGGAGAAGTGGTCTGTCACTGGTCACATTTTCTACACACATACTTATTTGGACTGCAGTGAATCTAGGTGAACCAGCATCATCTCTTGACACCTGCTATTCAATCTCTGCCAATAGGATCTCAACTCTGCCTTCACAAACAGGTAGTCATGGATAGCACAGCATGGAAACCAGCAACACTGCCAGCGTTGACAGTCATTAGAATCTCGTGAAAAGAGAAGTCGCCTCTGTGTGAGTGGAAACTTAGGAATTTCTCAATTGCTTGCTGTCTCTGCAGGTACTTCTATATCCCAATACTTTAGCTTGGATCTCCTCCTGACCAGACATCACCACGGACATCACCCGAGACCTGTCGCAACAGCGGCAATAAAGATACGGCAACACAGCTTGGAACGTAGCGAGCAGACCGAGCCCCGTTTAATGTCCCATTCCCATCTGATGTAGTAGGAACCCAGGTAGATGATTTGCTAAGATCCACCCACCCCCCGGTATGGGTTGGCTGGGTTCTACACCACCCAATTCAAAACATATCATGCCCGTTCCCACAACAGCTGTGGAAACAACAGGTGCTTTATCTTATTGTTTTTCATACCTTACGTGAGAAAGAAAACGTTCACACAAGCAGCCCCAGGCAGCAGCTCCGGCTGCTCCAGAGACCCATTTGAAGATCTACTGTTAGGTCCCACCCTTTTCTCTTTAAAGCTACTTTTAAAGTACCTAATAGTACATAACAAGTGCATAACACACTTCTCCTGATAATTCACCCCAGTTCCTCCCATCTCTCCTGAGATGCTTTCCAGAATGTAGAAGGGACTCCCAGGGTTAAACCAAAGTTTGTTTGGCCTAAGGTCCCATCTCCAGCAATGATCAGACACCTGAACAGCATAAAAAATGAACACAGTGACCCTGTGGGTACTCTTCCCAGCCTATGCAACCTGAGGCTTGGAGATTGAAAAGCCAAAGCTAGTGTCTTTATACTGGGCTAACCCTTCCTGGACTTTTGTGCAATCATGTTTTCCATCCACAACAACTGGGACATGGAGTTCCACAAGTTATTTTCAGCTCATGTGAAAGCCCATCTCCTTCTATCAGGTCTAAACTTGTCTCCTGAGAGATCTCCGTTCCCTCTGCTCTCCCTGGCATTTCTCCAGTTGGTTCACGGGCTCCATGATGAGTGCCAAAAATCAGGCACAGCATTCCCCAGGATGCCTAATTAGGCTGTGAAGATTACTAGAGTACTTTCTCATAGCTAACAGAAAATACATCTGTGTATACCTTTGAGTACAATGTTTACCTTCCTTTTTGAGCACCACAATGTTACAAGTCCTCACTTTCTGTTTACCTTTAAACCATCACGCTCTCCCTTTTCCGTAGGACTGCATCATCTTGTTCCCCATCCAATAAATGCACACCCTTTTATTCACCAACAAAAGCAGAACTATGCACTAGCTCTAGTGAATCACACTCCTGTTTTCCCCTAATCATTTCTGGTATTGCCAAAATGCATTCAAAATCTAATCCTTTCTCCCAGCATCCTTATTACCCTATCACTAATCTAATAAACATTCTCCTTTCTGCATTCATGTCACTCATACTGAACAACATAGTTTCAGGGCAACCCATTTCCAGTTTGAGAGTGAACCACTTAGACCTACTTGATGAATACTATTTTCCATCCGGCCACAAACATATTAAATAAGAATTCCATGCTGTCCCTGCTTCCCCAGCTGGCTTGTCAGAGTGCCATGCCAGACTATCAAAAGCCTTAGTAAAATCAATATATAAGAAAATCCTGCTTCTTCTCCACCTACAACACTTGCCAACCCACGGTGCAACACATTTTATTTGCAGGTTTTCAAACTTTCAGAACCTTTCTGTTCACTCATACTTTCAAAACTTCATTAGCAGGTTTAAAATTATTTCAGTCAATTCCCTAAATATTCCACAGGCAATTTTATCAGGGCTAAATACCTACTTTATCAAACTACTCCCTTAACTATTCCTCCCCTTCTGTTGTCTTAATTCTTAAGCCTTTTCCATGACAGAGAGTTATCTTCTTAGTGAAGACTGAACACTTTCTGTCAGCATCATTAACCAACGCCTTGTCCTCAGAGTACCAAGCCACATCCTTTCCTAGCTTTCCTGGAACCAACATGGTATTTAAAAACCCTGCCTTAGTATCCTTCACATTTTCCTACTGATGGTTTGGCCTTACCAGTTCTATTCATCATTACCCACGCTACTTCTTTAAGTTCAACCTTTGTAATCTGATCTCGTGAGTTTCTACACAGTTTTCCTTTTTTCTGTTTTGTTTTGGGTTTTTTTGGCCGGTTAAGATCGTGTTTAGTTACCTTACTTCTTACCTTTCTGCTCTGTTAGAGTAATGTGTACTTACTCTTAATATGAATCCCTCTGGAGTTTTCACCCTTTGCTTCTCCTCTTGCTTCTGGTAACATTTTACCTACCAATTCCTGTTGTTTCTTGTCATGAATTTTTATTCCCTAATTCACAGCCGTTACTTTGTTCTTCTGTCTTCTTCCTTTCCTACAAGCTGTAAAGCCCCTCCAGTTCACAGTAATAACAGGGAACCACACACTAGGACATGTAATATTCCCTCGTCCGCATAAAATGCCCCATTGTCAGCATTTCTATTTTATCCCACCTTTCTGAAGGTACTGTGAAACAAACAACCTTTAGTGCTCCATCTGCCACACCCTCCTTGTCTGGATATCAGTGAAGAATGTGGTGACCAGAAAAACCTCATGTACAAACACATAAGCCTTGAGTCACAGAAGGAGTCTTTCCCTCAAATCTCAAACAGAATCCAAACAATAAAATAGAGTTCAAGTACTTGATGGGATCCCTATTCCCACTTTTCTGCAAACAATTTAAAGAGCCTGTTAGCAGAATGGATTCAACAACAGAAACCTGGGTTTGTTGTTTCTTTTTCTTTTAAGTACTCCAGCAGTATGAAAGCCTGTAAGAGAGCACCTTCTTCTCTACTAGCCCAACTGTCTCTGGGTCCAGCCCCAACACCTCCTTCCCAAAAACTTTTCCTTCATTCTGATTTTGCATAGGTTATCTGCATGTGCTGACTATTTAACAACTTTTTTTTATGAGGCACAGCTACACATTCCTTTGGATGTGGAGGTTATGGATGCAAAAATCACACAACTCCTGCTCTCTCAGTTTGACTTTTTAGGCATTGATGCAGAATTAGGCAGAAAGGCGATGTTCCACTAAACTGCCAGCAAAACTTTTCACCCCACAGATTTTCAGCACAGATAACATAATCACCAACTCAGTCATTTTATCCTGACATAAGGTACAGAGACAACTCAAGGTTAATAACAGGGACTGGTGTTCTTAGGGCATTCATTCCCACTCATATGTTACTTTACAACTTACTATTCCTGGTGTTTTTCACTGTTTCTCATACTAACGTGGTCAGAACCATATTATTAAGTATGCAAAATATGCCTGCTGGTAAAATGCAATTTTCCATTCTCTATATGGAAGATCACTACATGTCTGAGCTTGACAAATCTTCTCACAAACCATCGTGCTTCATAAATCCTAGCTGAGTATTTACCATGCTCTAGCTCAGTAACCTCTGTTAACAAGCAAGTGTATTCCTCTCTAGAAATACAGAAAAGCAGCATAAATTCATTAACATGTACAAGTAATTTAAAAACTATGCATGTTACTGTAAACCAGATTCTTCAGTAAGTTCACAAAGCAGTTCTCACTCACTATGCCTTAAATACATTATGTAACTAAAACAGCAAAAGCTCTAAATCTTATTCTTTAGAATTAAAAACATTTGTGCTGTTGGGCAAATGATGACACCTCATTACACATAAAAGCTTTTCTAAACAAAATTTTTTTCAACTTATATGCTACTTACTCTTTCCAAATCATTCTAGCACCAACACCAAAAATACTTTTCAGAACCTCTCACAATTAAGGTATAAGGTTTCTCGCACACAGCAATGTCTAGATAGCAAACTCTGTAAGAAAACACCTCTTGCCAATTCATACTACATCTTTACTATCAATGACTGAATAAATATGCATGGCAAGAGTAACCCTTCACTGCAATCACTGAAGATCAAGCATTCATTCACAGAATTTAACTTGTTCCTATTATTCCGATCTCTTTTTTCTTTTTTGCTGTTGTTGACACAGAACAGCTCCAACTGCACACAAGCCATTGTTACTTTCTGCAGTCATTTTCATTCAGGGTGAGGATCTTCCTGATATTCCATCTCCACAGAAAGTGTGTCAAGGCTTGGTACAATGCACAGAAACAGCTTTAGTTAGTGCTTTGTGTTTTTCTGGAGTCTGCTCTAGGCAACGGAAACCTATTCTCTCCTGGTGACGTACTCTTTTTTTTTGGGTTGTGCTTGCTTACACAAAGTTTACCTGTAGTAGCAACTTCCCCCTTGCAACCATTCAATTGGTTTGTTTTCTCTCTATTAAATATAATTAACTTAATTTCTGTAGCAAGGTATTGGTCCTAAACAATCCGCCTTCCTATACAGTACATTTGGATTCTGGAATATGGAGCCAAGCTAAAAATATCTTCTTTAAATGCATGTGCATGCACACTTTCACCTTCACTCCAAACACCCACTAGCCACTTGTTAATAAATGTATTTATTTTCCCTTTGTTGTATAAAAAGCTCAATAATGATGTGAACCAACCTCCACTGGCAAAGCCTTTCTCTAATAGACAATTTCCCAAGAATCACTCAGATAATAAAATTCCACTTCCAGTAATAATAAAACAGTAAATGTTTTATTAACCATCAGAAGGTAAACACTCTATTTCTTATACAAAGCAAGAACTATATGATAGGGAAAAAAAATACACCTCTAATTCAACAAGGTCCTTTCATGGAGCTAACTCAGAAGCTTAGACCAGCATATGTATCATATTGAGCTGCTGCTAGAGAACCAAGCTGAATATTTAATTTAAGGCAATGAAGAAGCATTTGCCAGACAGGTATGTAATAGCTCTTATACTTAGGTACTTGAATGAATTTGGCCTGCAAGATTAAACATCCCTAATAAAACCTGTGTCCTCAGCCTGTCCTCTGCCTCCAACATCCAATTCCCAACTCATTTCCATCAACACAAATGTCTGCACATTGAACCAGGGAACCTATCTGCCTAAAAAAACATTCAAACAAAATAAAAACTTTATTTTTCAGTCAGATCGGTTTCTCAGAGCAGTTAATCCCCTGCTTTTGCTGTTACCATGCAAGGAAAACTACAGAGCATAACTGAGCCAGCTTAGGCAATAGTGCCACTGAATGTACAGCCTAACCAAAGTATTCAGTGACACATAAAGCAACATTTCCTGAGCACTAATATATGCAGCAATGATGTAATTTAAATAAGATTTTGTGTGCCTGGAGATATGTTTGGGTTTTTTCCTTCAACTGCAACAGTTGGCCTGATCAAACCTCCAGTCGTCCTTCAGTCACAGACTATGCTCAGCTATAACAATACCATTTCACATTTTGAGATTAAATTTTTAATTGAAGAACAAAACAAATATTTAAGTTCTTTTTCTGACAAACTGCTTCTGCTTCTCTCTGAAAACTTGCTTTCTCTCTGAGTCAGAACAAATCCACACCTTTGTAGCACCTTTGGATACATATCTCCGACACTACATCCTCTTTTACAGGGCAGTTCCCTTCCTCCTGGCCCTTAACAGTTTTGCTTACATATTTGTCCACAGAGGACAAATGACTAACAGACTATATAACCTGACCAGAAAAAAATTGATGACCATACTAAATGTCAAGAATTTTGCAAGAGGAAATATATATCGTATGCTCAGCACCTTTTTTTTTGTTTCACTTATCAAATAAAAAAGCAGAGAAAATTTAAAAGTGTATTTAAAATAAATGAAAATATTAAAAATTAGTAATGCACTATAGCATTTGTCTTTTTTCCTCACTGTATCCAGTCTGATACAGTATCATACCTGTACCTGATAGCCCACATTTAGTCTGACTTTAGCAGCTCCCAGTGTCAAGCATTATTCTGTGTGCTCAGCAGACAGAGACAGCCACATATTTTCACAAGCATGGAATTACCAGTTGCTTATCTGCATTTTCATGTTGAGAAGGACAAAAACAGGTTGAAACTCATGCAAGGCTCAATGAACTCAATGTTAGAACAGAAGCACAAAATAAAAGTCAATATAGTTAGAGGAAGAAAAGGAGATGACTATTTTATTTTTAAAACTTTTGTTTTCAAAAGAAAACAACAAAAGTTATTTGGAATAGGTTTGTTTTTGGTTCTATATCAAAACTTTTTCACATGGTCAAATGCACTGCACCATATTCAAAGTCTCAGTCTTCTCTACAGGCCGTGAAGGCTTTAAAATGAAGGCGTGATGCTTCCTAATAAGGCATCTACATTAACTATAAGACATTAATAGAAAAATTACACAAGCAATAGCCAAAGTGCATTATAGCAGGGAACATTCTTCAGTGCATTATGCTGCCCTCAGACTCTCTACTTTTAACAAAAAAAAAAAAAAAAAAAACAAAGACTTTAACT
>VZRZ01005515.1:1021952-1038397 GCA_013398175.1 Climacteris rufus | reverse complement strand
AAAAAAAAGCTAGAGTTTAGATGTCCTCATACTAAGCGCAGTGTGAAAGCTGGACTATCCATACAAAATATTTTCTTTCTCATGAGGACAAATCTCAGGCAGGACTTGTCTATGCTTCTGTTGCCACCTGAACTTCCTGAAAAGGAACATTGGCCAGGGTATCTCAGTTCTTCAGAATTGCCACCACATCCACTGTTCCTGCCTCGTGACACAGAATCAGTCTCTCCTAAGGTTTACTTATCCTCAGCTCCCAAACTCTCCACGATTCAGTTCCTGATCCTTAAAAATTCCTGTTTCTTCAAACGCACAGAGCTTCCAAGTGATGGTATCTGACACTGGCATCTTCACTTTCCTGTTGTCCTCAGGTCCTTCCTTTCTTAGGGCATGAAGAAGCAACCCCAGTTGCTGTATTACCTTGTTTGTTCCACTCTTTCCATTCTCTCACGTTTCCATTTTGCACCCTAACAAGCTATCAGCAAACAACTCTTCCTTTACTTCTTCAGTGGCCCCACTACACTGACCAGAGTACTTCTTGGTTCCTCAGAAATCCCACATCATCACACTTTACCACTATCAGGTTATTTTCAGAACTTATAAGGTGTTAGCACACCCATGCCATCACTCATATCCAGCTCAGTTGCCCAACTGCAAACAGAGGCAGCAGTGTACAAGACTATTTTCCCATAGCAACTCCTACTTGGTAAAATAAAGTTCTTATTTTAGCACCATTTAGAAACTGTGATATTTTGGGAGCAACAAAATATCTGCGTGACAAGGCAAATCTAAATACTTCCAGACCAAGTCCATTCTCTTACCTTTCTCAAAGACCATTTCACCGCTCAGGATGGTCTCGTTATCTCTGATCACTTCTCCCCTTACGGTGACCTGTGCTGGGCTGTCCGGCAGCAAAGCTACCCCAACACTTAGGTTTGCTCCAGGCCTGATGTTCCAGGGAGCTGCCACAAGGAACGTAGGTCTGGAAAGTCCGAAAGGGCAGGGAGTGAAACACACTCTCAAAAAAGTAACATCGTCCACATAAAGACACACCACACACGCTGCCAAGCTGTCCTGTTGCCCTCCGCTGCGGAGGCTGGAGGTGATGCTCACCCCGCGGGAGCTGGGGGTGCGCAGGACGGGGCGCTGCTCTGCCCGCTCTCCGCGCCGGCTGCCAGGCGGGCTCCGGCCAGTCCCGGGAAGCGCTGCCGGCCGGGCGGGAAGAAGGGTGATGCACCCACGCCACCGCCCGCCCCGGCCCCACGTACCCGGCCGCCGCGGAGCTGCAGAGGACGAGGAGGAGGAGGAAGAAGCGGACCTCGCCGCGGGACCGCGCCATAGCTCTCCGTCCGCGCCGCCCGGTGACTGCTCCGCTTTGCGCAGGGCCGGGGCTGCGAGCGGGCCGGAGCCCCGTGAGGGCGGGGAAGGGGAGGGAGAGGCCGCCGCTACCACAGCGCCCGGCATGTGAGGCGTGCCCGGGGCGAGCGGCGGGGGGACGGCCCGGCGGCAACACTCATCTGTTTACACAGAGATACCCATCGGGGAGCTTCACTTTCCCTCAGCCGTCGCTCCCCAGCTGGGAAACGGGTGGGATTCTCAGAAGAACACAACACGCTACAAAACAAGCACCGAGAGCAATGTTTTGTGCCTGCAGCTCCGGGCAGAGCGGCAGCCTGTTGTGGGGACCTGCCCGGTGATCCACTTGGAGAGACGCGGAGAGCTGGCGGAGCAGCGCTGGCCTGGGGCTCCGGCTCGGAGGCAACTCGGGAATGGGTCTGGGTCTGAATAGGGAAAACGATGCTTGCAGAAATTCAAGGAGCCTCGTACGTACTTAAACGTGAACCGATTGGTAATATAGCTCTGGCTGGACTGTCCTCTGTGCCCAATATTTGCAAAATATTGTTATATCTACTTATACATCTTAACCCGCCTTCAGAGTCCAAAAAGTGACTGGAGCAGCTTGGGCTAGATTCTGTTCCTTTAGCATGTTCATTGTAACTGTGTAGACTATACACATCTAATATTTGATTAGTCCAAATTCTTTCATCCTAGCATAAATCTAATACATTTAGAAATTACACACACTTATTCTTGATGTGTGCCTCTTCAGAAATGCTGGACTGGCATCCTCTGCATTGTGTTACACAGCTAAATGCAGTCAGTTATTGTCCTGAACAGAAACATCATGCTACGTTCTTAAGAAAATCAGATATGAACAGTAATGTACATAAGCACTGTAACCTAATTGTATCCCAGGCAGTCATGCAGTCTTTTACATCTTTTAAATTTTCTTTTCTCAGTTTTCATACCTCTGCTGATTCTTTTTGGAGCACCAGTCTTTGTAGTGACAGAAAAGAAGGTGTCACCTCTGCAAAGTAGGGAAGGGGTGATAGTACAGCAGCCAACTGATGCTTCCAGAGTCAGTCTTGGCAGCTCCTCACCTGCAAAAGGTGCGTGATGAGGCAAAGTTTGGGAGATGTTTGCTTTTGGTTTTAGTAAGTTCTTGTTACATGTGAGAAACAGCCACCCCAAGATGAACAGTCACTTCTACTCCTTTTCTTGGAGATTGGGAAAATGAGCTTACAAGTAGCACTGCATCCCAAGGACCCCAGCCTCAGACGGCAAAGCTACACATAGTACATGTCTCCATTCCCTGGCACTGAGCTAAACTGGCACTCCACCATACCTATCAATACTAATCAGCTCTCTCAGTCTCCAAAACAAGGTGGTCACATCCAAATGTCCTTTCAGGTATTGTCCATGGTAACCCCCAAACTGCACCACAAATTGGTCAAGAGAACACTGTGGCCAGAGCAAAACCGTGCCAAGGTCAGCTTGAGGGTAGAGACAATCAAATTCCAGTCCCAAGAACATTTGCTGGCACTGTTTAATTCATTAGTGTGAATGTGGCCCAAAAGTTCATTAGTGAAAATGCTTGCAAATGTCACAGATTTTTCCCCATTGTGCAACAGTATTATGGATTCCCATCTTCCCCTTTTTCTTCTAGGGACTTGTTATTTAAAGATACTTTGGTACATGTATTTTATTTCTTCTACAAAAATGCCAATAAATGAATCCTACAGCAGAAAGTAGGAGAATAAATGGACTATCAATATTAGGATTCCTTCTGTGCTGAATAGATTAAGAACAGATAAGAAATGGAGAAACAGAAATTGCTAAATGCCATCCTATAACAACATACAAGCTCCATTTCTTACGCATGTATCCATACATCCAGAGACATTTTCAGCATGTCATTTTCAAACAAGATATACTACACTGTAGGTACATGTAGAGGATTTTCATGGTTAAACGTAGTATTGAGAAATCAAATGGGCTATGTAAGGATTCAGTAAGTTCCCAGTTAGAAGAAAACTTAAACACATATTAGCCCATTCAGACATAATTTCAAGAGTCGTGTCTTACCAGCATCTAAACAAGATCTTGATTTTCAAAAGTGCTCTGCAGCTGCTAATTTTTATGGTAATATAAGCTCTGGTTTGCCTGAAACACCACTTCAAATCCTACATTCTTTTATCAAATGTGATCCTTCTTTGGTGCCCAACACTAACTACTGTACCCGAACAGGGAGCAGTTTTACTGTGTGATGGCTTCCTCTCCCATTCCCTGTTCAGCACCTCACAGCTCTGCAATGCACAGCCTTCCCAACCCTATTCTGCAGCCTGTGCTACATGGTTCTTTCTGGAGAAAGGTTTACAACGAATGCAGCTCATTTCAGTGGCTCCATTTGCAGCACAGCCCCACAGCCCCAGCAGTGGGTATCAGTATAGCACGTAGATAAGAAACTGCAGAGCATAGGCAGATAAGAAGTAAACAAAACTTTCAGCCCCTATAGCCAGTGACTGTATATAACTATACCATGTGTCTCAAGCCTACTCTGCACATTCTCTGCACAGAATAAATAAAAATGAGTCATAAGTGGAAAATTAGCACAGTCAGAGAGAATTGAGCTAAACTGGTATCCCATTCATGCTCACTAAGTGTCAAGCTATGTGTTCTGTTGGACTTGGGTTTCAGGTAAACATAACTGCTCAGACATCTGTGTTTTAACTAAAAAAAAAAAAAAAAAAAAAAAAAACTTCAGCTGGTCTATACATCATTTTCAAGGGCATAGAAACGACCGTTTGTCAGTGTCTCAGGCCTAAGTATTTAAATGCCTATTTCTAACAAACACCTGAAAGAATAATTTGTGCACAAAGATCACCATGTGAGGGAAATTTGTTTTGGACCTAACTTCTGCATATTAGGAATAAATTTGAAGGAGTATAACCTAGCATGAAAGGATTTCATAATCTTCAACTGCTCCAAGATAGTCAGGTGGATACAGTGGAGACACAATTTGGGAGGTAAAACAGGTTGCTCTTGTGTTCAGCCTGCCAACCAGAAAAGCTAGTTCCCTCCCTGTTCAGTTTTCACATTTTGGAGTTAAACAAGTATTGACAGACTCAAGTTTTACAGCCATCTGTTACATGTCATCATTATGAAAATTCCACTTTTACCACCTTCACTGCTACCCAGGAACCTTATTTTGCTAATCCTTCATGGTGTCTGACAAACAGAGCCAGTAAAGGCTGCAAAAGTCATCTACAGCACTGGCTGTGGTCTCAGGCAGCTAATAACTATACTGTTATCTGTTTCTATACAACTTAGTTTAACTAAGTCTAGCCTGAATATATGTACCAGTACGGGCTGAAATCACACCTCTGAGTTGCAGTGTAAGTATATTCTAAATAAAAATATGTTTAAGTAAATACAGATAACCAGAATGGTTCCTTAAGCAACTTCTACCTTCGTCAATTAGAAGGACAACAGCACCTAGAAAGCTCTAGTAATTGTATGAAGATTGGCTGGAAATACATCCCCAGCAAGTCTGCTTTTTTTCTAATCTTAGACATAGAAAACTACTGTTGTGGTAAATGTAAAAACCTAAGCACTACAGTACTTAAAATATTGGGGTAAATCACCACAAAAATTACAGCACCAAGGACTTAAATTATCAATGCCCTGTGTCTGCTTTTAGCATTAGACAGTGCACTTGGATTGTCTGATACTGAGCTGGATTCAGCAGGCATTCCAGATTGTATGCAAACAATGTCAGTTTCCATGAAATAAAGCAAATTCAGGGAAATCTGCAGAGCTATGTTATGTGGAAATTTGAATCAGAAGATCACTATAGTCTCTTCCAGCATAATATTCTGTCTTCAAAAGCTTAGCCAGTTGCCTTGTGCATCACTGACCTCAAGGTGTGCAGCAGAGCTCATTTAGGGGATGGATAAATGAATCTCAATGAATTTTAATGAATGAATTTTAATGAATCTCAATAGGCTTTGGAGGAGGTCCTAGCAGAAAGTGTGAGCAGCAGTTCATGAAACTAGTAAGGAAGCAATAGTCTGTTTTATCACTCATAGTGAATGGACAAGAATTAAAATGAATACTAAAAATAGGTGGGTGGAAGACCATTTGTGGTAGTAGGAAGGCACATGCCTTGCCTGGATTTAAGCCTGAAGAATTTGTCTTTTCTGGAAGTACTGACAGGAGCAGAGGATACAAAGCTCTCCCAGAAGTGCTCAGTAATAACAGCTCTGATGCTGTTTCTGATGATGGAATGTGTCATAACGTTTTACACTACACTGATAGTGGGTGTGCCATGCACTGAAACTTGCCCCGAGCTATCAGGGTGGAACTTTATGAAAATCTGGTCTGCACTACAATTAGGATCTGTCTCTCCTAGTAGCTGAAGACATTCCCTTGGTAAAAAATGTTATTTGCACGTTCTCTTCCAACTTGAACTGTTACTGCAGCCAGAGTGGGTAGGATTCATCTGGTCATGTGTGGACTGAGCAGTTGTCTGTAACTCATTACTTACATTCACTGGAAGGACAGCAGAGTGAAGGCACTTTTCAGAACAGATTTGTATGACTCATTGAAATACCAATATTTGAATGAACAGACATTCAAAAGTGGCCTTCTAAACAAATCAGGTGAATTCCATTCTTAAAGCACCAATTTCTCTTAAATTTCTAAACAGGATATCAAGACAAGTAGTTGAAATATCTTGTAATCTCCATAGCATGTAAGATGACTACTTCTTAAGAGTCCTCATTGAGTATTCAGTGAATCAATCCTGAAGAGAGATATTAGTTTTGACAAACTTTGGATCAGGGACTGCTTGAAGGTATCAGATGGTATCAGATTTTATTTCTATTTATTCAAAGACTGGCATAAGAACAATCAAGCAATGTCCAAACAGGAGAAAAGCTGCTTCTTTGTTAAAAAAACATGGAAAAATCTTATTATCTTGGAATTATATCCTTACATTTTCATAGTATTTTAATTTTAAAATACCTGTACACATTTTAAACATACCCATACAAATATGTGATCAAATCAACAAATACTATATTATTGTATTATATGTAATACTATGTATGGGCTGTGAAAAACCCCAACAAAATCAAGCACTGTCTTTTAGGAAATACATCAAATGTAGAAGGACCTCATGGTTAAGACTTCATGAGGTTTTGAGAGATTCACTTTTAAAAATGAGATTCTGAAAAAAGGGGAATTTAAAAAGGAACAACAAAATTATACTATGGGAAATGTGAAAGTCTGAGGAACAAATTTACAAATTAGACATGTGGGAATTCCACAACAGCAAAGATAATCCTCAATTACCCAGTTCCCTGTCCCTTTTGAACTACCTAAGCAGTGCAGAAGGACCATAATGGAATGAAAAGTTTTTCCCAGGACAGTAGCTCTCAGCAGCTGATGGATCTGACAGAACTGTAATG
This sequence comes from Climacteris rufus, assembly GCA_013398175.1. NCBI lineage: Eukaryota > Metazoa > Chordata > Aves > Passeriformes > Climacteridae > Climacteris > Climacteris rufus. The sequence goes on along the minus strand of VZRZ01005515.1, from coordinate 1,031,591 downwards.
AATTATTGTGAAATGACCCTATGTTCTTGTTGCTGATATGCTGAAGGTCCTCCAAAGTGCGAGTGACTGAGGTAGTTGCAATATTTTAATTCATCAGTCAGAGAAGACTGAGAGGAGCCTTCATGACACTTTCATACAAAGAAAATACCAGGTGCTGATCTATGGTGGAAAGTGTAAAAAGAACTAATGGTCAGGCCATAAAAGTCAATCAAATGCAAGTTACAGATGAGGCACATACTGTCAACAGAGGTTATTTTCCTGAACACACTACTGAGGAAAGCTGTGGTTTCTGCTTTTATGTCTTAATGCCTTTTCAAATGTCTAAACCAAGTAGTGAGGCTAAATAGAGGGTCAAACTTGCTGAAATTCTGTATTCCATAATATACAGATCAGGCTAGAGGATCTCCAAGCAGGTTGGCAAAAATCTGTGAGATTGGTCTTGAGTCAAGGGACAAAATCATATAGAGATAAATGTGTTCCAGAAAGGACAGTGTAGGGATCTGCTCCCACAGAAATTAAATAGAATTGTCAAGAGGGAAAGAAAAGCACTTCTCATTGGTGTAGACTATACTATTTCAGTCCTGGTTTCCTCCATCTTGTCACATCCAGAAAAGGTCAACAACGAAAAAAGAGAAGACAGGATTAGAAGCAGTTGTTGAAATGAAAAGTTGTAGGATGTGATCTCTTGCAGGACAACTATTTTTCATTCTAAAAATAGAACTCAAACTTTCTGCTTGGAAATTGGTCAAAAGCTAAAACTGTAGCATTTAAGTTTAGTTTGTCTTTTTTTTATCTAAAAATAATTTTTTAAAAATTTAAAAAGAGAAATCTTTCCCTTTCCAACCAACTCCACTGTGGTATCAAGAAAAAAACAGTTAGAGGTATGTAGATCTTAATTATATAAGTAAAATCTCTCAGAAACAACATTCTATTTTGGATGACATCTATCTGACAATCACATAACATAAGAGTCAACCTCATATTACACAAATTGCCTCTTACAGAATCAGTCCTTGTAGTAGCTAAAATAGCTTCTATAGACAGAGTGATTATTTTTAAAAGAATTATTTAAAAAATACACTCAAACTATTTATAAAGCTTGCACAAAACTTTTTGTTTAGTTTAGACATGGGTAAATACCAGTTATCTCTCCCTGAAGCTAACTCTTACCACATACTGCCTAGGGGAAAGAAGGGAGGGTGAGGAGTCCGATCTCAGCGATTAAGCAGGAACTGAGTAAAGCTTTCATGTTTCAAGTCACCAAATACGCCACAGTCTAAATAAACTTAGCCCTTGAGTAATGCCACTATAGGGTATTCATTCACACCGTCCAAAAAGCAACTGTTTGTTCCATTGCCAACCACCCACAGCAGCAGTCATGTTTATTTAAATGAAGAGGGTGTGGACCCAAGAGCTACATCTTTTCAAACCTTGCTGTAACAACCAATGTTTGGACATTGCTGTCATACGTCTGAAATGTGTCCTATATTGGACAACTTTCCAAGGTCTCCTAGACATGTTTTTAGGCTAAAGACTTAGCATGGGATTTTGCTGACCACTAACAGCAGTTCTGGGAGGTTCTTTTTCTTTTCTTTTCTTTTCTTTTCTTTTCTTCTCTTCTCTTCTCTTCTCTTCTCTTCTCTTCTCTTCTCTTCTCTTCTCTTCTCTTCTCTTCTCTTCTCTTCTCTTCTCTTCTCTTCTCTTCTCTTCTCTTCTCTTCTCTTCTCTTCTCTTCTCTTCTCTTCTCTTCTCTTCTCTTCTCTTCTCTTCTCTTCTCTTCTCTTCTCTTCTCTTCTCTTCTCTTCTCTTCTCTTCTCTTCTCTTCTCTTCTCTTCTCTTCTCTTCTCTTCTCTTCTCTTCTCTTCTCTTCTCTTCTCTTCTCTTCTCTTCTCTTCTCTTCTCTTCTCTTCTCTTCTCTTCTCTTCTCTTCTCTTCTCTTCTCTTCTCTTCTCTTCTCTTCTCTTCTCTTCTCTTCTCTTCTCTTCTCTTCTCTTCTCTTCTCTTCTCTTCTCTTCTCTTCTCTTCTCTTCTCTTCTCTTCTCTTCTCTTCTCTTCTCTTCTCTTCTCTTCTCTTCTCTTCTCTTCTCTTCTCTTCTCTTCTCTTCTCTTCTCTTCTCTTCTCTTCTCTTCTCTTCTCTTCTCTTCTCTTCTCTTCTCTTCTCTTCTCTTCTCTTCTCTTCTCTTCTCTTCTCTTCTCTTCTCTTCTCTTCTCTTCTCTTCTCTTCTCTTCTCTTCTCTTCTCTTCTCTTCTCTTCTCTTCCCTTCCCTTCCCTTCCCTTCCCTTCCCTTCCCTTCCCTTCTTTTTTTCTTTCCTTAGCAATAAGTTACTTTGGATATTAAAAAAGCAGTGAACTATATTTAAAACACCTAGTGCCCATGATGTTTTTAGTCCTGAGAGGCATCACAGAATCACAAGACCATGGGAAAATTCAGGGCAGAGGACTCAGGAGGTTGTCTAATACAGCCTGCTGTTCAGTGCAGGATGAGTAATGAGGTCAGAAAAGGTTTCTCAGGGCTTTATCCAGAAAGGTCTTGAAAAACTCCAAGGACTGAGACTGCATAATGATGGTTGGATGATACAGAGCTCGGGAGTTTGCAATTACACTTCTTACTATGTCTGAAACAGCTGTGAATTTTCCAACTGCACTTTACTTATGCTGAGTTGCAATGCTTATACATTTTCATCTTAATTGACATAATGTAAACCACAACCAGGTTGCTGTTTGAATGACTGCAGTTATTACTGTTGCCTTGTTTCCCCTTCTCTAGTAAACAGAACTTTTGAGAACAGGACAAACAGTTCTTATGCATTCCATAACCCAAAGCACAGAATGAGACTTGGTGGTAAAGAAGCAGAGGGTCGCTTTCTCAGCCAAGGTATAGCAGTACAAAAATGTGTTGAACACTCAGGGACAAAGGATTATGTGATAGGCACCAGGCCAGGACTCAATCCAGCTGATACTCACCTTCTACATGGCCAGGCTGTTCCAGAAGTGATCCTGAGAAACATGGATGTGTTGACACCAACTGAGTCAAGTCAGGGTTTACTCCCTGACATGGGTCACAGAAAAAGTATAGATATATTTTATATAACTTTAAAAATTCTAGCCCTGGAGACATGCTCTCCAGCAAACAGAAGGAAGAATACCTGTAAGGGTGTTTAAAGAGCATATAAAAATTATGAAAGACTGCAGAAGACTTTTCCATGCTATTCAGAAAGAACAGTTCACCTAAGGCTATCTGAAGTGTTGGGTAAGATAAAAAGCAAACCTCATGAAAAAAACTGAGATTTTTTTTTTTTTAACAGGTGCACTTAGGTGCCTACTTAGCTGAGAATTTTAAAGGGCGAATTTAAAAATATATACTGCTTTCCAAATCCTGAGGTGTAGAGAGTGACAGCTGTTAAATCATACAGCAAAATCTTCACAGGATTAACAACGATAAAACAACTTGAAAAAGGTCCCAGAGAGATACCCTGAAGTGGACACAGACATGGAGGCATTTTGCAGGAGGGAAAAGACAAGGGCTTTGCAAAGGCTCCACCACTCCACAGCAGGAAGAGGCTGGGCTTGCAGTGGGGTACCAGAGACCCCCCGATGTTGGCATCTCTGAGGGATGGCTGCCTTCCACTCCCAGAGGGTACTGTAACAGCTTCTGTGCCCTGCAGCCAGGCACCATGCAGCATGTCACAGCTACCTAAAGGCTCCTCAGCTGCCAGTGACCCAGCTGAGACAGTAGGAGTTCTGCTGTACAAATAGGTTCAGCATTAGCTGGCTGGGACCCACCTCCTTCTCTCCTTCTCTCCTTCTCTCCTTCTCTCCTTCTCTCCTTCTCTCCTTCTCTCCTTCTCTCCTTCTCTCCTTCTCTCCTTCTCTCCTTCTCTCTCCCTCTATTTCCTTCTTTCTCTTCCTTTCCCTTTTTATTTCTCATTTGTTTTGTAATACCCCTATTGCATTTTCACGTAGAGTTTTTATGTACATCCTTTAGAGGTAATAGTTAGGGATAGCTGCCAATATTTGCAAAATAAAAAGTGGGTGGATTCTGTTATGAAAGTATTATAATTACTATGAAATTAGGCTTAATTTTCAAGCATGGAGTGACAAATTAGAAGCATTATTTTGGCCAAAGTTGTAAAAATATCTTAGTAAAGAGACACCATATTTACTCTTTCAAAATTCAACCTTTTTTCAAATCAATGTCAAAGGAGAAGTCTCTTTATTTGATGCAGGAAGCTTTGTTTCTTTTTGCTAGGCACACCTAGATACCAAACAGCTGAGAATCTTCAGATCTACATCTTCCTTAGACACCTGCTGGCAAAAACGAGTAGTATCATCCCCAACCAGTCTAAGAGGTATCACACTGTCACACACATTTTCAAGTCTCCTGGATTGACTAGGAGAATGCCCTAGTGAGTGCAAGACACTGACAGTTTTTAACTACTTAATTCACAAGTTCTTATCTTGACTGGCATATCAGGTTCCTTGAGCATAAAAAGCACATCATCCTGTCCTGCATGATGGGTTCCATCCAGACTTCTGAGCCTTCCGAAAAAAATTATTTAGTTAGTTACTGACAAGAGAAACGCAATTTTCGGAACCTCTCACCTATTATACATAATTGTACCTATCAGCACTTCTAAGACTAAGTCAAGCTTTGACAATGGAAATGTTTTTTAAAATTTTATCATTAACTTTCACTACAGAGTTTGCACTCCAAGAAAGTCAGAAAACACTTTAGTGACAGCTGCAGCGTGTTCTTGGGCAGTTCCAGGCTTTGGTAAATCCAGCTACCAATCAAGTTCTCATCAGGAACAAGACAATACTATTGAGAAAACCTGTGAGATACCAGCATATTTTGTCTTCATAATTCCTTCTTTCATAACAGGGTAACTCAGATTAACCTTGGTTTGCTACAGATTTTCAAAATTGCAGTGTTATAATGCAGCACATGATGCGGTGGAAACTCTTGAAATGATCATTCTAACGTGGCACCAGGCAGGTATAAAGACATGGTTTTGCAAGACTGACCCACATAGGTGAAAGAGTAAGTCCAACATGACTCTTCACTAGTAAAATGCCCTAAAAGCTAATGTTTCTATGGTTAGGCATGTGCACAGGGAGAGGTAAGTATTCACTAAGGATTCAGGAAAAAAAGCATTTCTTCTCAGAAAGACCATAATGGTTTAAGACATCCACAGTATATAATTCAGCTCTGGAACTTCTTGCCACAGGGAACATGAATACTGAATTTTTCATGGATTCAAATGGTATAAATTCTTCTCTGACAAATGTCAGGGACTACTCAGGACAGGGGTACCACATCCTGCTCAGGAAAAGTCTGAGCCACCAATCAGTGTATTCAAACATTCAGAGACTATTCAGAGGATGTATCACCAATGTTTAGTCTGTACAAGCCCTTCCCTCAGCATTTGCTATTGACTGCTGTGCAATACAGGGTAATGAGGGAAATAAAACACCCATCTGACAGACCATAGCTATTCCTCTGTTTTTATGAGTCCATTGACAAAAGAATTGCACTTCCTAGTGAGCACTCCAACATCCCTGAGTACTCCACAGTGAAGGTTTTAAAGCCATGAATCCAGCAAATACAGAACTCATCCACAAGGCTTGAAGGGAATCTGCTGTTTTCCCTAAGAATACTCATGGCTTCTATACATAAGAAAACAACTATAGTTACAAAGAAGATTCCACAAAGCCTTGTCTTGCCTGACATTCAGCATTCACTGCAGTTACTAAATGCCACTGACAGAGGAAAAATGTGAGACCATATTTCCAGGTACAGATGAGTGTTCTGAACAGAGGCCAGTTGTTTAATGGGAAATATGCAGTATCCTTGCCCCTCCCATTTCCTTTAGGAAGAACACCTATAAAAAAATGAGTGTAGACATTAAGATTACCTGCACTTCCAATCTGTATTTCGACTCATTACCATAACACTAAAATTTAAGCAATACAAAGCCTAAGCCACTTCTCTGAGTCTAGTTGAGCACTGCCATGTAACCCAGAGGATTACTTTGCAGAGGACACAATACATGCCTTCCTTTCTTCCAAATGAAAGCAATGTTGCTAATTGAGGAAAGTCCCAAGCTTTCTGCTGCCATGGCCAATCCCAAAAATTGAACAGCATGGAATGCCTTGGCTAAAAAACAATAAGAAAAGCAGGCAGGATGGGTGTCCTCTCCCAACATAAACCCCCAGGCAAGAATATCCGTGGCGACAGGGAGCCCTGAGGCATTTGCAGCAGACAGAATATTTCCAGACAGATGAAAACACATTGTACTGCCAGAGCTACATAAGCCATTTCTGATTTGGTCAGCATCATCTTATGCATGATTTAGTAATGACTTTGTATTCAGCTTTACAGTAGAAGAACTGCACAGCTCAAGGCATCCTAATTGTTTTTTCTTTTTGATTGACTGTAACTTGCTCTCTTCAAGGAAACCTGAGAAAATTTTGCTTGGATGCATGTGCATATTTTTTCTTGTGCCAGCAATCTGATACCTTAACTTTATGTTCTTCAATTTTGTAAATTATAATTGTAAAATCTAAATATCCTTCTTAGGCATTTACAACATAAAAATGCTGTACACTTTACTGTGTATAAGGAGACTTAGACAAATCTTCTCTCATTGAACTCTGTTTATGTCACTTTCAGTTATTTGTGAATAACCAGATTATTCTTATACTGTGAATATCAGCTGTATTTCTCTGCTCCTTTCTTCTGTTTATTTAAAAAAAAACCCAGCATTTCAAAAGTCAGATTCTTTTAAAAGGTATAAATAAGGGTATCTTGTAATAGTAATTTTTAAAAGACTGAACAAAATATGGGAACCCAGAAACAACTTTTTTTTTTGTATCTGACAGCCTGACAAAAGAGACACTATGTTGCTCCATGAGGAAATACCATTAGGTTTAGCGTCACTGATCTATTTTCCCTGGCCACCTTTTTCATCTTCTAAGCCATTGTGTATAGGTAGTGTTGATCAGTTTAAAATGCATTCCTACATCATCACAGCTGTATCCTGTCTGCACTGTTAAATGAATCTGAGAGCTTGCCCAAAGAAGCCGTGGCATTGGAAGGAAAAAGGCTAGATTTTCTCTTAAGACCCAGATACTATCCAGGGTTTCTTTTCCCAACAGGAATTCAGAGGAAAGAGAGCCATCTACTGTTCTATACAACACATGCTGCAGCATGTCCTTTTAGCTTGATGATGTGAAATGTTAGGGTGAGACTTAGGGAAGGAAGTGGAAACCTCTGCTGTTTTCCTCTTTCATGCTTTGGAGTCAGATGACAAGGGAAGCACTGAGCAGTGCTGACCAACCCAGCCTAGAACAGAGCATAGCAGCGTCCAGCAATGAAAGTAACCAGGGCAAGAGGGTTTGAATACAAACAACTGTCCTTTTCGGAAATAAAAATAAATGAAGTCAGAAAATATTTCAAATCCTCTCCATCAGGGCTGCGCCACAATTATGACACAGCCTGGCAGAGCAGACCAACCAGAAGTGCCTGGTAGGTTGGACAGAGACAAACCACGCCTGTTTCCCTACAGCTACACACAAAGTCAGCCTCCAGGGAGTAAGGAATGATGTTTCTTATCTGCTGTGACAAAGGTCAGTGCTCTTCACACATTCCTGAATCTGTATTTATGGGTGTCACCTTTTGCCTGTGGGGCTGCAGCCTCACAATCAAGCTTCTTTTGGTGCAGTGTGTCACTAAGCAAGGAAGATTCACTCCACAGGGAGAGTCTGCAAGGCAGAAAAATCCACATCCTTGCTTTTGCAAGGTTTTTTGGCATTATCCCATACCGAGAGTGCAGGTAGATTTAAAATACACCTTGCCTTGGGGAGAAGAAATAAGAGAGGTAAAAAAAAGGGGACACCTAGGAAAAGCTTTGTCTATTGCTCCAGGCCCTGCAGCCCCTTGTCCTCCCCATGTTATGATGAGAGGAATCTATGGAGGGCTTGGGGTTCAGCCTATGCGTGGAAGCAATCATACTCATGATCCTGTGCATGCTGCACACAGTCCTGGCCCATACACCCCTAGACTTCCTTCCTCATGGGCTGGGTGCAAGTGCGTTGGGGTCTCTGGTTGTACGTACAGAAACACCAAGAAGAGTACAGCATGTGTGAAATACAAAGCTAAAGTCTTTGAGTACTACAAACCAAATTGTCCCTTCTTATAAAATGTTGCAAAATATGTTTAATGTGTGTTTTGTCTTTCTGTTTTCTTCCCATAATTTTGGCCGTAAGAATGACTTCCAGGTAAGTTTGACTCACAGAAGACATTCAGGCTAAATTTCAGAACCAGAACAGAAGCCCTGGTTTGCCTCACATATTCACAGAGATGCAATACTGTATGATAGGCACACAGGCTGTTATGTTGATACTTGCAAACTCAGTGTATCTACCTTGTGTGAAACGATATAGCTGAATATGCTGGCAGGAATCTTATACATTGCTCCATTTTCCAGCACACAGAATTTTCCAGGCAGTTACTTACACATCAGTAGGATGGCACAGGCATGTAAACAAAGCCAAAGCTTTTAACAGATGACTGTCAGCATCAACAAAATGACTCAGCACTCAGCCCTGGCACTCAGATGAGTGGAAGTGGCTCCCATGTAAGAAAAAGCCTGCAAAACTTAAAAGACCTCCACTCTGTTGTTAGCTTTGAGGTTGGAAAACACTGATTCTAAGAGGAAAAACTGTATTACGTATCCCATGATGCTTATTCATTTATATTGGTGGAGTTTTCACATGAGAGAGGTAAGGGGACTGGAGCACCTCCCCTGTGAAGACAGGCTGAGAAAGCTGGGACTGTTCAACTGTTCACCTGGAGAAGATAAGGTTGTGTGGAGACCTCAGAGCAACCTTCCAGTATCTGAAGGGGGCTACAGGGAAGCCAGAGAGGGACTCTTTGTCAGGAACTTAGTAACAGGACAAGGAGTAATGGGTACAAACTGAGAGAGGGGAAATTTAGGTTAGATATTAGGAAGAAGTTCTTTACTGTGAGAGCGGTGAGACACTGCAACAGGTTGTGGATACCTCAAAGCCGGGCTGGGTAAGCCTTGAGCAACCTGGTCTAGTGGGAGGTGTCCCTGGCATGGCAGGGGAGGGGACTAGATGATCTTTAGCGTCCATGCCAACCCTTCACATTCAATGGTTTTAAAGCCTCACTCCAAGAATTAGGCACTGCACACACACACACAGAGGAAACAGACCCTGTGCTGCAGATGCTGCAATTTATTACGTGGGCACTTGGGTGGTTACAGAGAGACCCAGTGTCTGCCCCTCGAGCCTTCCCTGCTCCGTCCGTGGCTGCCGCAGTGCACCCACACCAACAGGCCGCTCGCCTTCACTCAGGATCACTTATAGTGATCGGCCTGATCAGATTTGTCCTAAGTATGAGAAACTTTCCGCGCAGCGGAGACACCGCGCACACAGACACCCGCCCGCCTGTGGGCGCGTCCCTGCGGCCTCGTCAGCCAGCGGGACGAAGGGAGCGGCCGCCCTCACTAAAGATGGCGGCGGAGGGCAGCCCGGCCCTAGCGGGGCGCTGCGGCTGAAGCCGTTTCCGCCCGCCCCTGCCCGTCACATGATCGCCGGGGCTGCGGCCGCC
>VZRZ01005515.1:989787-1021030 GCA_013398175.1 Climacteris rufus | reverse complement strand
CAGTGAAGACATTCCAGCCCAAATACCAGCCTAACTATTAAAAACTGCCGGTGTCCACCGACATCGTCTCAACATTTCATTTTAAGGCAGAGTTTGAGTAAGACTAATTACTTGCTAAGGAAGCATGGAAAGAAAGAAAGGTGAAAGGAGGTACGAAGGAAGGAGAGGAAGCTCGATATGTGGTCAGACCTTAACAGCAGAGCCCGCGTGTTCAGTTGTCTGTGCTGCTTTGCTCCCCAGAATGTACAAACCATAAAGAGTAAAGTTTTTTGTTTCTTCAGTATACCAGGAAAAAAATGCTTAAACCTGCTTAGCAAATGCGTAAATGCATCACGGGGGGCTGCTAACAAAATTCATTTTAAAATGCCAGAAAGAGAGAAATTTGAGCTCAGGTCTTACTAAAGCAGTATGTTCTTAAGTTTGCACAATGCATCAGGCTCCAGTTGGAGGTGGCTCACCTCACCCACAAGGAAAAATACAGAAGACGAGCAACTTCCTTTAACTGCCGAGCAACTTGCAGCACAGAGCTGTTTTTAACTGTTTAAGACTGTTTAGCTGTTTTTAGCTGTTTAAGAATCTCGTTCTATTANAACTTGCAGCACAGAGCTGTTTTTGAACTGCCGTTTAAGAATCTCGTTCTATTGTAGCTACAGTACTTCAAAACATGCCCCTGAAATCAGAATTAACTATAGATGTAGGACCGAAGACTGCTGGTCAAGGTAAGACCTCAAACACAATGGTTGGCTGCTGTAGACTTCAGGGGGGTGAATATCTGTGTCTCTTTGGTTATAGCAGTCTCCTGAAACACACCTGTAATCTTCTTGAATGTTCTGTTCTGTTAATCTGATCTAATATTCTTCGGTATTGCAACTGCACATAATGGAATTACAGGGAACCAATAACTTAGTAGCTGTTTGTTTCAGACTTTCAGATCTACGTGTTTGTTGGGCTTTTATAATAAACTATTTATTTTATTGGAAAAAATCTGACACTGGTGACCTTAAGTCCTGGCACGTCTGTTTTGTGGAGCTTGATCTCCAGAGAAGTTGTATACCAGTAAAAGTCTTACAGAGGAAGAGTAATGGATGTTCCTGCATTTCCAAGGAAGGGTTACATCATCAGTGTGATATTCAGCTTTCTTTTATTACTGTCTAACCCCTGCAAATACAAGAAGTGGAACTGTTAAGTAGCTTTACCTGTAATTATATTCATTGTTATAAATTATATGACTATACATTTTCTACTTAAGGCAAATTGCTTTTTAAACAGCAACAAAGAACAACAAAGCTGTTTGACTAGTTTTTGTGCAGTAAGTACTTCCTGTTCTTGGTGCCTGTTGTTTTTAAAGTAAGCAATAAAATCTTGGCTGCTCTCCTTCATGTCATTTAAAAATCCGGTATGGCTTTTTCAAATGCTTCTGAGGCAAGACTTGCAATGACCTCAGGTCTGGAAAGGCTTTTGCATATTTGCACAAAAGCCTTGTTTATTACTTATTTATTAAATGAACATAGCAAAAACAGCATTTCTATGTCATTTTAACAACTTGTGCAGCCCTAATGAACTTCACATAAAGTTTGTCAGGATGAGAGACTTAAAAAATGGGGAAGTTATACTAATTTCATGAAAAACAGTCTTGAAGAAAGGCTCTGTTGGTGTTCCCCCTGAAAAATAAAATCATATAGGCTCATTCCTTGTTTCAGAGAAGTTACTGGGAAGGGGAAGGTATCTAGTTAGCTCGTCCACAGGGCATGTTTTTGTTTCTTACTGCAGATCAGAGAATCCAGTCAAGTGACATACTGCAGTAGCAGATGAAGCTCTAGTCAGTCCTGTTGTTCATAGATGTACTTGTTCTATTCATCATTTGAACTCTGAGTAGTGAAAGATGAGATCATTCTAGACTGATGTAATATCTGCTGATCCCCAGCCTTCCCAGTGTTTCAGACATGCTGGTCATAAAACTTCCCATTAGCACCATTGCTCTCTCACAAGAGAGGAAAATCTAACAGTCTGAAAATTCAGCAGATTCTTCCAGTAGTTCCTCAACAATTTGATATTCTTCAATAGTTTCAGGCATTCCCAGTTTATAAAGAGTAGCTGCAGAGCTTTAAACTCAGCTCAGCTCTGATCTGGATCTCCTGGCACTGATGAATGATCTCTGCCAAATGCTGCTGTGTGCTCTTGTAGGAAATCAATAACTGTGTAACAGTGCAAAGTCTGGTATCTGTGTTTAAACAGCTGACAGAGTTGACTTAATGTCACAACACAGATTTTATGCTGAACCTTAAGACTCATTTTCTTTCTCTTTTCACTGTTGTGTTGTGACTGGCAAGAGGGGTGTACTGGGCAACTGAGAAACTTACTGTTTCACAGTGCCACCACAGTGTTTGCCATTCCCCTTTATGGTGGTTTGGCAGCGGTCAGCAAGTGCATATTCCCTTGTAAGCAAACTTACAGAAGAAAAACTTGTCCTAGAAAACCACCTGAAATTGCAGTGACTGTTCTTTAACACTTGTTTTTCTCTTTAACACTGTTTTTTCTTGAACCATTTTTGTGTATATTACAGGCTTCCCACTAATTTGTTTTTGGTTTTTTTTTAAAGTGTGAAATTCTATCTTGAATAACTATTAGAGTATTTTGGAGAGGAGTTTTGAAACTGTTTCTAAATTCATTTCCACAGACCTCACCCTGCACTTCCACTGCAGCCCCTACTGTTGTATGAGTAGCTACCTATTGCTTAAAGGAGGATTGCATTTGTTTTGCACATCAGTATGAAAGTGGGCTTTTTAAAATCTTTTTCAACCAGACTCACACTCTACCCCTACTGAACAAACCCTTAAGAAGAAAAATTAGCTTTCCTCCTTGCCTGTTTTTTTCTCTTACCCAGACATTTCTGAGAACATTAAGTTGCTTATTAGTTGTTCTGAGTTTTTCATTTGCTCTCGTTTCAGTCCCTGCCTGCTGCTCAGCTCGCTACAGTCTTGCCCTCCTGGCCTGTTTTGGCTTCTTCCTCCTGTACGCGTTGCGTGTGAACCTGAGCGTCGCCCTGGTGGATATGGTAGAACCCAACACAAGCTCAGCAAAGAATGTGACTGCCAATGTGTGTCCAGAGCATTCTTCCACCATAAATGTTCCCCACAACACAACGGTGAGGTCTGAAACCTGTTGTCCTTGGTGTGACACGTGGAAGTGGTTTCAGGAGAAGTCTGTGATAGATAGAACTGTACTGAGGTGGCGAGAGAACAGGCTGTTTTGTACTGGATGGCCTTTTCAGTGGTTCTCTTAAAGCTCTGCTGGGAAGTATTAGCCTCAAATGACTAGCTAATTGAGAAGTGCTGTGCTTGGGGTCAGGTTTTTTATGTACCTCTTTTCTGTGTCATTCCTTAAAAATAAGCTAATCTGACCACGTAGATCTACCGTGACTCACTGATTTATATGCCACTGATCAATTGTTACTGTTACATCTGCGTCAGAGCTCACATCACTGTCCAATTTGCCTGTTCTTTGTACAGTCACAATGACATGAAATTTCATTACAAATTACCATGTAATACTTTGCACTTGTTTGATCTCTTTCCCAGATCGTGCTCTTTGTCTTTCTGTACTTTACCTCTGACTTCCAGTAATCCTTAAAATTACATTTCTTAACTGAACTGTTGTATGAAAAGAAAACTTCTTAAAAATCCCCAATTTTGTGAATTTGAACTTGCGTAATCACATCTTGTAGTTGAAGTTATTCCTGAGCACTCTTGCCATCTTCCTGCTTTCATTCTGTCTGCTTGTTTAGACGTCATTTATTATTTATCACAAACAAATTATAATGGTGAACTTTATGGGAAGATTCTGTCTTACAATTTCTGTGAAATGTATGGTGCTCATTTAGATGCTTAAAAATTGGTCTTTTGGAAGTGATCCCAAGTTTCAGAATCACTCTGTTGGGCAACAGTTCATATCTTTCTGGCTTCTTTTGTAGCTGCAGAATCCTATCTCAATCATCTTCACTTTTATTGCATTGTCTGCCAAACTCATCTTCCCTCTGTTGTGCTTATCCCATTGTTCTGCTTACCCTTGTGAGCCCTGTCCTTGACTGCTTTCTTTCTGTATATTAAATTTAAGCACCTGCATCTCCTTGTTTGTTTTTTTGTCCATGAATTTTCTGCAGGTAAAGCCATTTTCTAGAGCATGACAGAATGTCCACTTTGTGATGCAGAAGTGGGATTTGTGCTCAGGCAGACTTGCATAGCCAGTACATGTCACCTAACTCAAGCTGCTTAGAATTCAAATAGGGATAACTGCCTGAGCACTTCTATTTCATGTAGTGATGATTTTCATACTTGGGTTAGATATGTCTGAAGAGACTGTAAACTTCCTGAATTAGCTTTTAACACAACTTTGATTGCAGTATAGGTGTGTGTAGAGAAAGGAGACCCTAGGGAGCAGGCCATGAAAAATTTGAAATTTACTTATAAAGGGCTAAATGATGGATCAAAGTTATATAAAATACAGTCAGAGAAACTGCTGTTTTGAACTTATTGCATTTTATTGGGCTTTTTTCTCTTTTTAGGGAGAAAAGTATTCATGGGATGCTGATACTCAGGGATGGATCCTTGGTTCTTTTTTCTATGGCTATATCATTACCCAGATTCCAGGAGGGTATCTTGCAAGCAAAATTGGAGGGAAGCTGTTGCTGGGTTTTGGCATCCTTGGTACCTCTGTATTCACTTTGCTTACTCCCTTAGCTGCAAATTTGGGAGTTGGCTACCTCATAGCCGTCAGAGCCTTGGAAGGACTTGGAGAGGTAATCCTGTTTTCTCTATGTAATTTGAAAATGTATCTGAATAATTTGTTAATAAATTGTAGTGATTAGACTCTGTGGATGCTGGTATGCTAGAACAGTATATGGATTGTTCATTTGAGTAGCTTAGTTTTATGTTTTTTTGAATTCAAGCATTTGCACTATATTTTAGCCTAAGCTTTTCACATAAGAAATATAAGGATACTTGAGCCAAAACTAGAGTTACTCTCATTTTTCAGAAACCAGGGCCTTGAAACAGTATTGTTTGTATTGTTGCTGCTTTTCCAGTATATACAGAATCAAAAGCAGGAGAAATGAATTCTGCCACCTTATTCTCATGCCTTGCACAATTTTCATAATTGGTTTCTTGCTAGACAAGAAGCTCACATATTGTACTACTGCTTTTTAATAAAATATGCTTTGAAATACGTAAAGCTGAAGTGAGTTCTAAAATTCTTGCTTTTTAACAGAATATAATGTTGCTTTCTAGGGTGTTACCTTCCCAGCTATGCATTCAATGTGGTCTTCTTGGGCTCCTCCACTGGAACGCAGCAAGCTCCTTAGTATTTCATATGCAGGTGAGAAATTCCCACACTGATAATAGGATTATAAATTTTTACTGCAGTTACAGGGAGGATTGACTTAAATCAAAGGGATTTATATTGTAAATTTTAATCAGCATTTAATCCAGAAAATGTAACATTAAAGTAAATCTTGCTTTGCATTTGTTTTCTTCATTTATTCATGGCTTTTATAACCCTGACAAAATGTATTGATCTGTGAATAAGTATAAACTTCAGTCTAACTTTGGTATAAAGTGGTACAAAGAGTTACTGTGAAGCTGATTAATACAAGATACTGTAAATAAAAAAGATTTAGTATTGGGAAGAAAAAAGCTGGGGCAGTCACAGGATAGAGCTGTTTGGTTGGGTTTTGGAGGGTTTTTACATGGTTTTGAAGGAACTTGGGGAAGAAAATGTCCAATGTCCCATGTATTGCTGCAAGAGCTCCTTGTCAGAATACAATACTCCCTAACCAGATTTTCCTAGGTATTCTGTGTCTGGTAGGTGTAATGTTTGATAACAGATTTACTTGTTTGAAGAGATTTGATGTTACACAGGATTTTTGATTTAGTGATACAGAGTGTACTGAAAGCACAGTACAAATGTAAACTGACACTTAGCAAAATACAGCAATTGCAGTACACTTCAATTTGGGTTGAAGGCAAGTTGAGTCTGTTGTTCTCTCTAATTCTGTTGTTTGTTGTTTGGCTTTTATACTTTGTGTTGGGCTGACCCATGTATTCACTCCCCTCATGCTGGTCTGGTTAACTCAGGGAGAGTCACACTTTTAATGAACTGAATGAGGAGAAACATTGACACCACCAGCTCATCCACTCACCTGACATAGCTGCTTATCTAAAACAAAGGCCAGCTCCTGGTGCCCTTTGTGGTGAGCTAAAGTCAGCTTCTTTGCAACAGCCGTGCTTGGTCATACCCAGCGTTATTCCCTGAGCTTCAGGGACACGTTGTTCTTGCCCATCTCCACTGCCTATCTCCCTCTTGCATTTTAGGGTTTTATTGGTCAGTCACATTGCTCAGTGCAGTATTTGTGAGGCAGGTGAAAGACATGGGTTTCTAAATTTGCTAGTCAATATTGATATTATTTCTTTGAGGATGACAAATGTGGTATTCAGTTACTGAAGTAATGGTTTGCTTTGCTCACTCTTACTAGCAATAATTCTGTTACAGCTTTTTTAGTTGATCTGTGGTTCATCAGGAAGACAGGGCTATATCCTGTAAACTTCAGCTACATTTTCTTAAGGAGCTAAGCCAGTATAGTGACTCACTTTTCCCTGAGGAATGAAGCCTTAACCCTTTCTTCCTCACATTTCCTCACTTCACTCCTTACCAATTGTCTTATCACTCGTTGAAGTGACCCATCAATGAGCAACTTCAGCCCACCTAATGCAGTAAGAAAGCTTTTTTCTTTCTCTTTTTTAAAATTCTATTTTTCTGCCTTAGTATTTAATTAAATCTGCTTTAAAAGAAGTCTTCATCTGAGTCCCAGCACACAAGTAAAGCAGAGAGTACAGAGGCAGTTGACTTCTACTGCATTTAGCAATTGTTTTTAAACTGTCCTTTTGTATTTTGTGAAACTATGTGCTAATGTGCTAGTGAGAAGAGTCTGAGGCCTTGAACAGCCAATTGTTAGCACTCACAGGTGGATAAGACATCTTGTGTAAGCTTGGCAGACTGTTTTCTTTCCTGCACCTTGGCAGTCATGTGCTCTGGAGTTAATTTAATCACGATCGTGTTGATTTTCAGAGGGATCATCTGGTTGAGGTTCTATGTAGCTGTTATTTTGATTTATCTTTTGCATTATGTACATGGTTTTGTTGTTCATGATTGGAGCTTTCTGCCTCAAATAAAAATTTGTTTCCATGAAGATGGAATCTAGGTAGCCAGAATATCAACATAATGTTGTCTGAGATTAGGTTTGGAGAAGTGATTGTACAGCTAACATTGAGACAAAATCTACTGCTCATCACCAGTAGAGTATCTAAGTATGTAAATAATGTAGGTTTCTGGTTTAGATTTGGGAGACAGGAACACCTGCCATCCTTATCCTTTGCAAAATATATTGTTGAATTACAAGCACAGGAATAGTTCTTTCTGACTTTTGGCTTTATTCTGAACTGTAGTCTGCTCATCTTTCCCTCCTTCCTTTCTTGATCCTACAGCATGTCAAATTCAGGGAACATGGGATTCAAACCTACTGGTTATATATGGATGACTTCTGGTTCATATTTCTAACATTCCTGGTTTTGTAGAGCTAGTAGGGGATACAAGAAATGCAAACTGACTGTATTGTCACAACATGATATCCCCCAAGGCCTTAATTAGACTGTGTTCAGCTCTCTCTTGCTTTGCACCAGTACCTGTTCACTGACTTGCATTGCTTTATATGTACTAGAGCCATCACTTTATTGGAGACAAATGTGCCAAGAATGCTTATCTTTTATTGCTCTTTGCTTCTAATTTTGCCTTCTTAGGGCTCTGTGGTTCTATTTGATTGGAGCTGCCAAAGCAACTCATTGTGCCTGTCTTTAAAGCAAAGCACAGACCTCTAGTGGTGGTGACAAATTTTTATATATGATTTATTATGAAAAAAAAAAATAACTCTGAAATGCCACTTATACTTAAGGGGTCCGTAGAAGATCTAATTATTTTTCCACTTTGTTTTGCTTTCTTCTGATAGGTGCACAGCTGGGAACTGTTGTCTCTCTGCCACTATCTGGTTTAATTTGCTACTATATGAATTGGGTTTATGTGTTCTACATATTTGGTGAGTTTTTGTTGTGATTTTTCTTAATTATTTAAAGTACAATCCATTTTTTTTTAAAGTGTTGTATCCTAAAAAACTTATTTTAAGTTTTAAAAGCATGTTTGACATGTTGGGTTGCTGTTTTATTCCTTCTGGGCAATTAGAGATGTTTAAAGCTAAGTAGATTCCAGTGAATGGCTAAATAAGCCTTCTTCCAATGAGCAAAGCTGTGTCCGAGTTGGACAAAAGCTGGTACAAGTCAAATGCTCTTAACTCTCCCACCACTTGAAAACAACAGTCTGAAATTTCTTATCTGAAGTGTGAAATTGAGTTAATAACTTTAATCCCAGGAATAAACTTCTACTTTGAATGAAAGAACATGTGAAAAGTTTCTGCTGCTTAAAATGGAAAGTGTGGAAAATCTCTCTAGCAGTCACAGGAATCCTGAAGGAATGCCCAAAATGCAAGGCATAGCATGTTTTCTGTGACTTATGTTCTAGAAGAAGCTGAAACAAAATATTTTTTAACAGCTTTTGAACTGATGCTTTTTACAGGACCATTTATGTCTGAGCCATTTCATATTCTGCATGTGCAAGGGAGAATTAGAATATACGACAAGGGTTACACTTTCCTCAACAAAACCATCCCCAATTTTGTATAAATTACAAGTATTCAAACCAAAGAACTGAACAAAATGAAATAAGTTACAATGTTACAGTTTCATAAAAGTATAGTTAATTTGGACTGACTATTGAAAAGTTACCCTTTTCAAATGACAATTCTGGGGTTGGCTTAAGAAAGAAAAGAAGGATTGGTACATTGATCAAGCTGTATGTAGTGATATTCTGTGTATGTGCACAAAGTGATTAATCTTAATGTGAATTTTTATGTCCTGAGGGTGAGCCATATCCTTTGTGGCTGTTCCATGTGACTGATAAAAATACAATTATGTATGTGCATGCAACTTTCTTGCTGTATGAAGTACTTCAAGTAGAGGGAAAAAAGAGGAAAGAACAAAAAGAAAAAAATTCTGCTTAGTCATCTTCATTCTTGGTTATATCTAAATGTGTATTGCTAAGGCACTTGGGAGAACTAGTATTTGTAAGTAGATAGAAAAATAACGTTCACTGAAATGATATTAAGAGTATTGAGAACACACTTCTGACTAAATCATCTGAAATTGTTATTCACTCTATATAATTACTTTTTTTTTTTTTAATTTCCCTCTCTTCACCATCTTTTCACAACAATAGGTGCACTTGGCGTGTTCTGGTGGTTCTTCTGGATGTGTTTCGTTAGTGATACACCAGAAACTCACAGGAGCATTTCACATGCTGAAAGAGAATATATACTCTCTTCTCTAAAAGATCAGGTACAGCAATTTGGTACAGACATACTGACTTAAGTCTGAACATAAACCACAAATGGTGTCATTAATGTCATGCCCTTTTTATGTATAGAATAACATTTTTAACCTGAGATGGAAGCATAATTTTTCAAACAAAACCTTTTTTTTTAAATAGTGCAGTTGTAAACTGAAAAACAATCAATAATCAAACAAATAATTTATAATAATGCCTTTTGTTACAGATGTTGTTGCAGTGCTTTATTTTCAAAGCTTTTTATTAAAAAAAAGCTTAAATCTGTCACTTTATACTAGATACAGACCTGTACTATGTCTGTAACATTTAGAAAACAATGTTACAGCATTTCTCTTTCTCATTGTGTCATCTAGAGTAAGAAACAGATTTCTGTTTGCAGAGAAAGTGCTAATGAGCCAATTCCTAAAGTGTGCATAGGATTCATTCCTGTGACTTAAAATACGTATTTCAAACAGTGAAGCTGGCTGAGGGACCAAAATTAATATCTAGGATTGAGCAGGAAAGATTCACCTAAATAAACACCTGAGGAGTGACTAACTACTTAATTATTTCTCGTAAAAGCAGAAAGCATCAAATTTCAACATGGGAAGGCATATTTTTTGAATTACAGAATGTAGTAGTAATTGGTTTACTTTGGAGTAGTAAATATCAGAACAGTAACACACTTCAGTATACCTTTATTGAGAAGTGAAGACAGTAATGAATTCATGGCTGATGGCTTGCACCTTTCAACTGAGACTCATTTTGTGCCTTTCAGGATGGATAATCAGCGTAGATTTGATTAGCATCAAAACATTGTATTTAGTAAATGTTCATATCAATGTCCTGATTTTTCTCTTTTCTCTTTGTCTCCTGGTTGCCAGCTTTCCACACAGAAGTCTGTTCCCTGGAGACCTATGCTGGAGTCCCTTCCACTTTGGGCTATTGTTGTGGCACACTTCTCTTATAACTGGACTTTCTACACACTTCTTACACTCTTGCCCACCTACATGAAGGAGATCCTGCGATTTGATGCACAGGAGGTGAGATGGATACAAATATTGTCATGTTCTTCTGAATTAAAGAAACTAAATAACATGCTGTTTAGAATAGAGGAACCTGGTTAAGAACTTTGGAATGTAAAGGTACAGCTGGGAAATTGTAATCCCACACAATTAAGCAGATATTTCAGAAATGTTGCCTGCCTTATAATTTCCACTTTTTTAACTTATTTGACATTTAGCTTAGTGCTAGCTTTGAAATTTTCTGTTGAAGATGCGTGTTACCCATCTTTAACTGCTCTGTTTTAAAACAATAACTATAAAAATATTTTTCCCTGTTACATGGTTCTATGATTATTTCAGGTTTTATACGTAGTTTTTTGGCTTCTGAAATACTACTTACTTCTTTGCTAACTCATAAAGGAGAACATTTCCAGTTAAAACTAAGAATACCACTGGACAAGTAGCATTTTTGAAAGTATGTTAGGGATGAGGTTGGGGGGAGAAAGGGACAGAAGGAAGCTTCATTCTGATTGGATCACTGTCCAAATTGTCACTTTCTTTCCTCAATGAGTAGCAGAGGTAAAATCCCTTTCCTTACTGAGGTAACTGGAAGAAACAAAACCATAGTCTTAAAGTCCAGATATAGTGCTTTTCAAGGAAATTTTGTAAAATTAAATTATTATAAGGGAAAAATTAGGGGGTAGGGAAGGTGGAATATTCTTATTTATTGCAATTACTGTACTGACTGTACTGATCTGTCTTTAATGAAACAGTTTTGGTGATGGCATAGCTTATCTGGAGAAACTGGTACAGCTAAGATATAAAGGTGGAGAAATTTCAAGAACTTTGACATAGTCTTTTCCTGAGTTAACATATGAAACTGGTTTAGAGCAATCTGAAGATGAATGCCATTCAAGAAAAAGGTGATGCCAGCAATCTTGGGAGGAGATGATGGAAAACTTTAGCATTAGGAAGGAAGATTACAGCAGGGCAAGCTCCAAAATGGCTGGGAAAAAACTGAAGTTGCTGTTTGGGTTCCTTGTTATGCCTCTTCAGGGAATGGAGAGGCATAAACATCTGTGAAAGTAATTTGCTACCACAGCTAAACACTGTTGCATTAGATAGTAACATGTTCTGCTGTGAAGTAGTTTCCTTTGTCTCTGGGTTATGATTCTTCTTTTTGGAGTAACTTAGAGTACTGACTGTTGTGAACATTAAAAAAAAAAGCTTGTGTAATAGTGCTGGACTTTGTTGCCACACACTTAGATGGAAATTGCATTACCATTTAAAATACTATACAGCTGCTACTGTATAGTCCATTAGTTTCCTTCCTAAAATAAAGGAATTGGTTAAAAATAATGCTGCATCTTTGAATAGTCCTTCAAACAAGTTTTTTTATTGCTGAGGTGATCTTCTATTTTTAAAATTTTACTTACTGTTTTTGACAATTGAGCATTGAAGCCCAACAGGCAGCATGCTTGAGTGCTGATTGAGTGAACGTTGGGTGGGGATGTGTTTCTTGTTTCATTTCAAATTAAAATTCCTAGGGGATCTTCTTGACAAATATATATTTCACACTAGTATATGAAGTTATAGTATTTCTATTCAAATACCTCTTTTTAATTACAGATTAGGTCAAATTATAGCTCTGTTATCAGTAGCTATCCATAATTGTATGGAAAGGCTGTAAATGTATGCAGTTTAGTAGTGCCTTTTGTTTCCTTTCATCAGAAAAACACATAGAATCGGGAAGAAGTCTCTAAACAGCACATGTTTAAAGTAATAGAAATTAACCAGTGACTTTAGTGTAAGTTGTGTCAGGTCCTGAATATAACTCTGCTCTGGGATCATGGGATGTCCAGGCCAGATGTGATGAAAGTTCTAGTTCTATATTTAGTCTCTGTTTACAGCCAACATCAGATGTTTCAGCAGACAGATAAGGAATAATGCAACAGTAGTACAAAACCCAGAGATTCTGTTTAGTTTTCTAAATTCTGCATAATATTTACAGCTTCCACTTACTTTAATAACTCCCTTGATATTGATATTCTGGAAACTTTCATGATCAGGTTAATGTCCACAGGATACCTTCAGCTATAGTTTTCTTTTTCCTGAACCCAGTTGCTGATTTAAACCTTTGAGTTTTTGGTGTGTCTGCATTGGTAGTTATGGATTAAGTCATGCAATGGAGAGTTTACACATTGGTAACTTTATTATGCTTTGGTTTTTCTATCCCTAGGTTTCTCTTTTATGTAAATACCAGCAAAAATTATGTGGATGGATGGTATTGACACCTCTGGTTCCGTGTTGGTTAATGTTCCAGCACAAGGGGTTTTTCAGCATTCTGATTTGTCATTTCAGTGTTTTAATTGTCTTTTTTTAACCTTCTTAACAGAATGGATTTTTGTCTGCCCTACCTTATTTTGGCTGCTGGTTATGTATAATTCTGTCTGGGCAAATTGCTGATTATTTAAGGGAAAAACAGAACTTCTCCACTGTTTGTGTTCGCAAATGCTTTACCCTGATAGGTAGGTGCAAGTATCATGTCTTGGAACATATAATTTTAGAACATGTAATAATATCAATTTGGGAAACATTAAGGGCTTGGGTGAGTAGTCTGAGATGAGGCACCATTCTGTGAGATGAGGCAGCATTGTGCATTGAAAGGAGCAACTTTATTTGTACATTAATGTGGCAAGAGTAAATCCTATCCTTTTTCATGAAAAGTAGGCCTTGGATAAGAGAACAATAAGAAATTGCCAGAAGCTTTGTTTAGGTCATCATTAGATTAATCATAAATGGTCAGGTAAAATCACCATAAAAGGGGTGATGGCTGCTTGACAGAATGCAGCATTGTTGTCAAACAAGATTTATCGAACTGAGATAGAATACTGTTCTGGCTGAGCCTATTCCCAACTCTGTTTAGAGTTATGTTTATCAAAGACTAGAGTAACTGAATAGGAATACACTTGCAAAATTTACAGTTACTACCATGTAGGAAGACCAAACAGAATCCAAGATGGTCTTGACTAATTGGGAGGAGAGATAATCTAAAATCAACAACAACTAAATCAGATCAGATTTTAATGAACACAAGTAAAAGGCTGTATTTAGGAAAGAGAAGTTGATTGCTGAATAAAAGAGGGGGCAGGGGAAAGAAATTGTAAAAAAAAAAGAGATAGATTAAGCACAGGGTCCACAAAAAGTTGCAGCCCATTTGTTGTATGGTCATCCTTGCTGCCTTCTCAATTCAGCTGTTTTGATTGCTTTCTTTAAAGCAGCTCTTATAATAAATTCCCAGGCTGTTGTTGTTTTGTCTTAAGCCTACACTATTTTGGTGATTCAGTTTACTGCAGGGCCACACACCTCATACCCACATATTTATAACTCAGGAGAAAAAATGTTGTTTTGTTAGGAAAAGCAGGACTTAGGTTGGCCTCATCAACTAAAGCATGTACTTGGAGCTGTTCACAGAGGTCAGTAGTCTGGGTTATCTGCCAGTGTCAGTGAGGCTTCGATTTATTTATAGCAATAAATAAAATTAATTTGTGAGGTAATTTTCAGTATCTGTTGATTTCTGTTAATTTTTTTTATCTAATTGTAGTTATTTGAGACTAGAGTAGGATTTTTCTGATCTGGCTGCTCTTTTCCTGAGACAGCAACAGGTTTGCAGCCCATCTGCTCTGATAGAACAAGGGGAAATGGCTTTAAACTAAAAGAGAGTAGATTTGGATTGCATGATAGGAAGATTCACTAGTGAGAGGGTGGTGAGGCACTGGAACAGGTTGCCTGGAGAAGCTGTGGCTATCCCATCCCTGGAAGTGCTCAAGGCTGGGTTGGACAGGGTTTTGAGCAACCTGGGGTAGTGGGAGGTGTCCCTGCCCATGGCAGGAGGGTTGGAAGCAGATGATCTTTAAGGTCCCTTCCACCCCAACCCGTTTATGATGCTGTGCAGTGCCAGTTCTGTACACTGAGGGGTGGGGGAAGCGGTATGGAAAATGTACACCCAGCTGGGAACCTCCAGGGCTCTCCCTGGTAAAGCTCCACTGATTCTGAGGCTTCTGTTTCAAAGGAATGATTGGACCTGCAGTGTTCTTAGTAGCAGCTGGATTCATAGGCTGCAACTACGCGCTGGCTGTTGCATTCGTGACCATATCAACAACACTGGGAGGATTTTGTACATCTGGCTACAGCATCAACCATCTGGACATAGCACCTTCGTGAGTATTGCTGAAGCTGTTGGTAGTGCATATAAAATGTTCATGACTTTTTTTTTGGTGGTGTTGGGGTGCCTTGGGAATGTGGCTATGGACCGTGTGCCATACAGACCTGGAGTGTAAACACTGACAGTTGCTTGGGTTTACAGTATTAAGCACTGTATTTGCAAAAAGTGCAAGTCTGGCAGAGGATATGATATAAACAGCAGTTTAGAATCATTTCAATTTTGATCCCGCAATAATAAGTCATATAATTCCTGTAATTATAGATTGTAATTGTAGATTTGACAGACTTCTGTCATATTTGATCAATATTCTTAATACTACAGTGCTTTTTGAACTGCACAATACAGTTAAGTGTTTCACTGTGTTCAGCTTCTCCATTGGAGCTTTCAGCCTTTAGTATGAACATTACTTTATTTAAGCACTGTTATACAGGCAAATTATTTGCTTTTTAAAATCATTCTGTACACTGGAAGTAAAAGCTTGGTACGAGTAGTTGACCTGTTATTAGTAGGTGACAAATGAGGTATGTACAATTGCTCTTCAATGACTAATTTTCAAGAATGGAAAGTTAAGACTTCAGGCTGTAATTTCTTCAGTGTGTCACAAATTCAGGATTGGGCAGATCTATTGGTTTTCCAAAAGGCATGGATGTATGTATATTTTTTTGAAAGTGCACTGGTAAAAGTCAAGTAGTTTGCTTTGTCATTCATGTACCTATTTGTGGTAGCACTTAGATGTGAACAGGGTCAAATGACTTTATGTCCAAAGAAGAGTGTGTTTCTGTATTAATGTGTAAAATGGAAAGACTTTAAGTGTTAGTGTAGAAGGAAAAAACATTTTGTAGAAATATTACCTATAAAAACATTCTGAACATCCCATGATATGGGAGACCTTGGGTCCCAACTGAAGATGGTATCCAGACTTTGGCAATTGAAACAATGGTGGTCACGTCCCCAGTTGTGGACAATGGATATGAAATGGTGGGAATCCAGTTAATCTTGGTGGGAAAGGTTAGGTAGCAAGCAAGAGGGGAGGTATGAGTGGCCAGCTATCAACTGCTGAATTGAACATGAAAGTAGAATAGCTTCTGTAGAGCACTTTGTTTTAAATCATGTAAAACTACAAGTTTAGTAGGTGTAGTTAAAGCAGTGCATCTGGGGTGTTACGGTACCATTGTACTTCTGTTTCAAGCTCAGATTTGCAGAACTACAACAGTTAGTTTCCAAAAAAATGTATTAAATGGTGCTTGTTATGTGAGTGCAATTTATCCTGTCTGTGGAATGCAACAGAGCTGTGACAGGAAAAAGGAAATCATGCAACTGCAGTGTGATTTACACACACAAGGAACTTCTGCACGTGGGCAATGGCTGAGGTTTCCCAAACTAAGATGTTGTATATGTTTTCTAATTTGAGATACTTCATTTTGCATTTCAAATGTATTTATTTCAAGAATCAATTTGTTTATAACAGTATTCAGAGAATTTTAGGTGTCAAAAAAAAGCCACAAGAAGAAAATGATGTTACACAGTGCCAAAGCCTGTCAGGAGGCATAGTTAGATTCCCCACACGAACTGCTGGTGATCCCTCTGACCAAATCCCACTCTCTTCTTCCTGCCCTCGATAAAGTCCTGCTTTTATTCCCTTTGTATTTACATCAGACAAGTTCCTCTAGCTCTCCTCCTCTCAGATAGGCAGAAGGAAGCATACTAAGTGCAAGAGAGGTTAGTGTCCTGCTGGTGGTAGTTCAAGGACTTAAACTCAGCATTGCCTCTAGAGGTGAATGGCTGCCTATGTGGGGAAACTTTCCTTGATGGTGATGTGGTCAGGGGGAGTGCTGTTTTATTGAAATCAGTGATTTTCTATGCAGAAAAATTTCTATTCACATGCATGCATTTATTCAGGGTAAATCTGTCCAAATGGAAACAGGGAAGGAAAAAAGCATGTCCTTGTAATAAAGGTCGTATTAGAAAATTTCTTCAAATACAGAAATGCAAAAAACATTGAAGATGAGAAGAAGACTGTTTCCCCCTCCCCCCCACTTAACTTTTTGCAGCTTCTGTGAACTTCATTGGATGAAATTATCAAGGCAGATATGCACAATTTCAAGGAAATGCTTGACCTAATTCTAGAAATATAAAAATAGAGAATTTAGTGAAAGATATTAGAATAACCAGAAGTGATTCAAAGCAGTTTCAAAATGTACATATTCCCATTTTAATTGGTTCAAGTATGCTGCCTAGTATACAAATGGTCCCTTTTTACTACTAAAACTTGCTTTATGCCAAAGAAATAATTGTTCTGCTCACAGGAAAAGAGTGAGTGAAAATACTGATGCTTAAGTAAAAACAGTATTTGCTATGTGGTTTCGGTTTCTAATGTATTTATTATGCCATTGGTGTATTGGATTGGGGGAGGTTTGGGGACAGGAGGGAGACAAGATTGTTCTTTTAGGAAAACTGTGTTATATTTTAGTGCTTTAAGTCTACATCAGTACCATTCATACTATTACAAATTTTAGTATTGGTCTTACCATGAGCCCTTGAATATTCATGTGGCTCTGTTATACACGAAATACTTCACATAGCTGGTTTTTTTTTACTCTTGATTTTACTTTTTGACTGCTCTGCAAGTGAATTTGTATTTGGTTTTCCCCACTATGCCATAAGAACCTGACCAGCAGTTTGCAATTGGTCTTGCTCTACAGACATGTCACTTTTTGCTTTCCCTTTTCATATGGGAGTGTCCAGTCTGCTGAAGGAGTGGCACTGTGGTTATCTGCATCAAACAGCAAGTACTATCAAGAATGCAACCTATGTCAGACACACTGGGCATAAACAGAAGCATTTAGCCAACAACTGATTGCCAAAGGTCTTTGGCGACCAGAGAAACAATTAAACTATGTTTAGTTTTGAAAGTGTATGTTAGCATTATTGTAGTGCTTAAACATGTTGAAGACAAAGTGCATTTGGTTCTACTTAAAGGCTTTAAATGGGGTTTGCTATATATGCTTATTTTCCTAAGGGAAACTTTTACTTTTTGACATTCAGCTTCATCAAGGCCTAGTAATTCTAAACCACTTTCCAAGATAGGAAGACCACATGCTACATTTATAAGAATTAAAGAGGTTTTAACTAAAGCATTGCCTTGCTTTAAACAGATATGTAATGTTGACTTTCAAGAAAAAAATCAACTAGTAGGCTAGATGATTTGTTCCCTTTCTCAGGAAAGAAACACATGTTTTTCTAATATCACTGGAATGAATACACATATTGCAACCTTTTGTAACAATGCTGTATGGTTGAATTCTCCTATTTTGATAAGTAAAATTTCAAAGCTATGCATTTCTCTTTAAACATAAAATATGTTTCTGTTCTGTTAAAATTGGAGAGGACATAATTTTACTCTGAACGGCCTACAATTATCACTGGGATGTGGCTCCTTTCTGCTGTGATAAACTGCAACTATTAGTATTTTTTTATGATTCTTCAGCCAACCCATCCACCTTGAAAATCTGAAACACAGGGATCTGTGTTTGGAAGGTTGGAAGGTCAAACTGCTGTGGAACATCTGGCTCTTATTTCTCTTCAGTCTCTCTCACAAGTCTGCACTTGTGGTATGGTTTCAAACTTTCGGTATTGCAACATGCCTGTGAGAGAGATCTTGAATTGCCTAGAGATGAGGTGCTGAGACTCAGATATTAAGTAAGTGGGGATATTCAGCCACACTGCTGATATTGCCTTCTTGGCAGACAAGTTTTTAGCAGTGAAAGCTGAACCAACTCCTACTGTTGTCAAACAGCACTTTGTCATATTCCTTGTTGTCGTTCTACTTCAAGACATGCACTGTGTCTTCTTAAACTGCTCCAGTGGA
This sequence comes from Climacteris rufus, assembly GCA_013398175.1. NCBI lineage: Eukaryota > Metazoa > Chordata > Aves > Passeriformes > Climacteridae > Climacteris > Climacteris rufus. The sequence goes on along the minus strand of VZRZ01005515.1, from coordinate 1,002,453 downwards.
TCCATTTCAGACAGTTTGGCTGTGCCTTAGCAAAGAGCATGTGGGTTTGGATTATGGATCTTCAGCAAAGCCATAGGCAATTTAAGTTAAATTCCATAACTAGCCTCTGAAAAATAGAGACATACAGAATCATTGAAGTAGAAAAGGATCTTTTAAGATCAAGTCCAACCATTAACCTAACACTGCCAAGTCCACACTAAACCATGTCTCTTAAAATGTGTGTACCAAGTTGTCAGTGAGTTATTGCTAGAATAAAAGCAAGTCAGTCCCACTGGAATATTTGTGTTTTAATTTGTCTTGTGTGATCAAAATCAGGCCTATGTGATGAGGTTAGGCAAAATTGTTTCCACGATCAATAAGCAGCATTAACAACTTCTCTTGCAGGTATGCTGGAATTCTCCTTGGGATCACAAATTCTTTTGCTACTATCCCAGGAATGGTGGGGCCAGTTATTGCTAAAAACCTCACACATAATGTAAGTCTGTTTATTATTTTTTCCAGTTGTTATATTTTTACCTCAATTGAATAGAAATTCTGTCTTCTCGAGTCTGCAATCATTAAATAAAACCTGGGTTACACGTGTAAGTTGTGTTGTTCCATGACTGTGAATTACTTTATTCCTCTTATTGTTCTGGTACTGATCAGGAAAACAAGGGTAAAATTAAAGACCTGTGTAAGACTTGAAAATTTTACCGACTCACCCCTTATATTCTCTAACACTAAAATGAATGTTTTTATCACAGTAGAACTCTGATAAAATGCCAACTAGATGAGGCATTTGTGGTACTGTTTTATCAAATTAGAACAAGTTCTTGCTTGGATTTTTTTTTTTTTTTAATTAGGCTGTGCCATGAGGTGTTGAGTTCTAATGTCAGCATTTGTCAGATAAGTGAGAAACTTGATTTCTAGTGTTAGATTTGACTTGCAAGGTGGTTTAGTGTTTTGGATAGAAAAAGGGAAGCACTGAGGCTTTTGAGTAGTTTTTGATAACTATTTTTTTAAAGAACTATATGAATTATTCTAAAATCTTTTAAGAAAGGGAGATGGGAGGAGTAAGCTTAGTGATTGATACACTTGAATTTTTGGAGTTGGAGGTCATTCTAAAAATTTTCTTAAGCATCACAGAATATTCTGAATTGAAAGAGACCCACAAGGATCTTCGAGTCCAACTCAAGCGAATGGCCCATATGAGGCTCAAACCTCTGACCTTGGTGTTATTAGCACCACACTCTAACCAAAAATAATTGGAAAGTATTCATTAATGCATGATTCCAATAAAATTAATTCTTCCAGATAACTTAACAAGTGGGTTGTTTAGGGGTATTTTTGTTTGTTTTAGTTCCCCCCTGCCCCCATACTAGTGCACCTTTCAGGTATTCTGTGTTTGTGGTAAGATAATTTACAAGTTTTTTGCAGCAGTAATCTGGAACTTGAAAAAAAAAAAAAAACCAAAAGCAAATAAACCACAGTTCTTTGCTACACATTTATTAAGGCCTTTCATAAATAGCAGAGTTTGGAAGATTACTCTTGAAACCTGAGTTAAGATAGCTACCTTTTTTGGACCAAAAACCTTACAATGCTGGAATGTTCATGTAGTAGTCACTAAGAATAGCTTACTGCACAGTGCAGGACACTTCAGCTCTTGGGTCACCTGACCTGAAAGCAAAGTAGTGTTTCCCTTAGAGGAAAATTCTCTGTGGTCACTTGGATGGTTCTGCCTCTCAGACAATAAACTGATCAGATAGTGTAATGCAGTTCTGATAAGACTATCTGTGTAAGCTGTGTTATAAAACTGAAGTTGACTATACTGATGATTTAATCCTTTATACTTACAATGCTTTTATGTTGCTATGAAATCATGCTGACTGGCATTTACATTTAAATAGGCAAGGCATCTAGCATCAATTTTAAAATTACTTTTTCTCGAGTGTGAAGCTACAAATTGACATCTTTTTTTTTCTTTCCCCCATTTGACAGAATACTGTGGGAGAATGGCAGATGGTTTTCTATATTGCTGCCTCTATTAATCTATTTGGAGCAATTTTCTTTGCATTATTTGCAAGTGGAGAAGTTCAGGACTGGGCAGTCAGTGGATATCACTTGCATAGAAACTGAAGGAGATGTTGAAATACCAAAGCTGTGCTGAATCCCGTTGTGCATAGAACTCTGTGACCGGAAAAGTGCCTTTCCTGCTGATGCCTAGGAGTCTTCAGAGCTATTCAGTTAAACCATTTTATCTCTGTATCTTTTGTATTGAAAATAATTTGACAGCCTACGTGTGCTATTTCCTAACAAGAAACCACTTGGATTAAATATAGAAATTTTGTGCTAGGACTTGGTATCATATATATGATCAGAGACATTTTAAATCAATGTACTAGGCTCTAATACTTTCCAGTTTTTAATTAATATTTTCTGAACTAATGTGTAGGCAGATGTTTGCTGATACTGAAATGAGAGGAAAAAGTAAAGTGATTATGTAGCACTGTAAGGAGGAATGGCATGCAAAGAATTGTACCTAAAAATGTGTTTTGATTTCCATTATGAGACTGATAGCTTTTTGCTGTTTAAAGAAGTGTAAAAGAGCTCTAGTTTTCTACAGTCTTTTATAGTGCTTTTAATTTGGCAGTGTTTTAGTGATGGCTAAGAAATGCACATGTGATTTACTTCTATTTTATGCACAAGTTTTGAATATATAAACATTCCCTGTTTTGTGAATACAGCTTCACAACTAATACACAGCAACAAGGAAGTAAATGTATCACTGGGACTGACAGGATAAGCCACGTGTCCTCTGTGGTGCAGGTTTTTCAAACAGGCCTCATTTCTATTCATCTCTGCAAAGAAGAAGCAGTGCAGTGGTTTAAATCTAGGCAGTGTAGAAGAGTGAACTAGAAATAGAATATCTGCATGATTGCCTTAAAATAACTTTCAGTTCAGCAATTAATTTTTTGTCTCTTTAAATCAATGCAGTGGAATTCTTTCCTCTTGCATGTACATATGTTTGTCAGCTTGTCAGTGTAAATGAAATAAAATAAGGCCAGTGTAGCAAATAATGAGAGAAATCAGTTCTCTAACAGCCTTGTTTGTTAGTCAGATAAAACTACAGTACAAAAGAACTAGTAAAATAACCTGGTGCTGTTAGTCTCCTATCAAGATAGAATTTGACACTCAAGAACATTCTTTGCAAAACATAGCAGTTAAATGCCACACAGCAGGATTAAATGAAGTTTATGAAAACAGTGTCCCTGTTAAGAACAAATGGCTGAATAAGCTTGGAGCCACAAAGTGAAGGAAAATTCCTGTGCCAAAGATTCCTGGATTGGAGCAATTAGGTAAAAAAGAAAAATCACTGAGCTCTGGGTTTTTCGTTTACCACCAATCCAAAAGAAAAGCCCAGTACTAAAGCTGCTCCAGTGGAGCCTACCTTCCTTCATTTCTAGGAAATGGCATCTGCCTCTTCTGTTTAGCTTTAAGAGCCATTTTGTTTTGGCCTTCCTTGAAGTGTCATGTTCTCTGATGGTGGATTTAAACTGTGTTTAAATCTCAGTTTGTGTCTGCAGCATTTCCACAATAAACAATGTGTTGTTCAGATTAAATTAGTACTTATTCAGTGGGAGTATGTTAAAACTATAGTGTCTTCAGTGTTTCCACAATAAACAGATTGAATATTTACATGTGCATCTGTTATTGATAATTATTATCTCCCTGAAGTTAGAACACCATTTTGAAAGTATCCTGAACAACCAGGTTGGTGACTGGATTAAGGAACAGTTGATATTTTCTTGGAAAATTATCCTCCTCAGAAGTTTTTTCTCTGGCTTTACAGGTAAGTATTATTTTCCACCTGACACTGTATTAAAAGTAATCATTTCACTTTATGTGAAAGAGAAATTTGTACTCTTTCAGCAGCTTAGGTTGAAAAGGAGAAAAAAAAAACAGTTAAAAAAATAAAAGATTTTATATAGATTAATTTATGCCTTTGCTTTTCTAGAGATTGTCAGCAGGGCGACATATGGACAGGGATGCAATTCCACCTGTTCTGAAGTTGAAAACTTCAGCTTCCTCTGCTTTTAGTGTATTTCCTTGAAAACAGTTCAGTTGACTATCAACATTTTTAAAAATTATACTTAAAATAGTAGACGCAGTGGAAGTGTATGTAGACATTCTCTGTATCAGTTAAATGAGCCTGAACTGGAGTTTGTTAAAACTGAATTTTAGGCACATCAGCAATTGAGCAGTCCAGACATTTTTTGACCAGCATACTAGATTTTCTTTTCCCTTCATCTAATGCATCATTATTACTAATTTTGCATACTCTGTAACTTTCAAGTCAGCTTGGAAAGTGGGACTGAAAAAATGCTATAAATCTTTATATTATTTGTTGATAACAGGCTACACTGAAGTCAATAGACAGCTATTTCTGATTTTACTTTCAGAAGTATCAAAATATAGGTTGGGATTCTTGATTCAGTGAGTCTTTTAACACATAACAAACAAGAAAATCCTGAAAAAACACTTCAGTGTTACCTTTCAGTATCATGCTTGCAAAAAGGGAAATCTGTTAGAAAAAGCTGTCAAAATATTTTCTGCTAGTCATGATATTGTTTCTACTGCATTGCCATGGTCCTGTTTGTGTGGCTGTCTCAGCCAGTTTCATCTGTTCAAAGGCATTTCTCATAATTCTGTATTTTCAGGATTAACAAGGGGTTTGAGCACCTCTTCTCTCAGTTCACCTGTGTGGCAGAGGATCTTGACAGAAATTCAGCAGTTTTTTTGTGGTGACTGTTTTCCTGAAATGATCCCATGACTGTTATTTTTTGCTGCATTTCCTTAACAGGCATGCCAGAATAAGAAGTTGTGCTCTCTGTTCCATGAAGAACCCTCTAATTGGGACATCCACCTGAAATGAGGAAAGTCAGTTCAAAAACAGATTTCACCCATTTCAGAGCAGGAGCTGAACCACTGCTTTGGGAACATGGTTTAGTGTTGCCAGGTATTTTTAAGTGCTTTCTCTTAATGTCTCCTTCTGACACAGTTCTGCTTAAATATATTTTTGGAACATTTAGTGCAAATTTGTACCAACATTAGAAACAGAAACAGAATAACTTCTAGAATATCCTATAGCATATGGCATGGGTATTGCCTGAGGTCTGAATCATGGTCTCTTGTAGCCTGAAAAAGTGCCTTCATCATGCTTTCCAAAAGATAAAAGGCCACAGAGTAATGGGTGTGGTTTTCAGTTCACTATTTCATTCTTCCAAGGGTACCAATTATCAGTCCTGCACCTTAAAGAAGTCCAAAGTATTTGACACCCAAAAATATGAGTTAACTTATGTAGGCTTTTTTAATGCTAACCTAGTGAAAGTTTATAGAACTCATCATAATGTATAGGCACCTGTGCACGGTGCTTCCCCATCTACATGGTCCTCTGTAACTGGTAACAACTATTTGCTGTGTGAAAGGGTCATCTTAGTTAATTTCCCAGAAGTTGATTTATTCCTGTGATGTATCTTTTGTCTGGCTTATCCTCTCAATCACTTCTTTACTTATTTGCCAATTTCTCCTCTTCTGCTGTCTGGGAGTGTTTGGTGCCATGACAGCCTTTGCGTTTAAGGGATAAAAAGGGATAAAGCAGTAAGGGAATGAGGAGGGGTGACAGGGAGCAAATCACAAAGGGTTAGGGGAGGAACATATTTGAATCAACCAATGGGGAACCGAACTGAACAGAACCTTCCAGAGCTCAATACATAAGCAATGAAAAAAAGAATAAACATAGCAGTCTAAACCAACAGCATTACGGGAACAGAGAGGTTTCTAGAAGGAGAGGAGGAGATGCTGCTGATGGACACCCAGTGGGGAGCAGCCTTAAACCTTGGTCTCACCCTCAGATCCACCCTCAGGGTCGGTGTCCTGGGTGGGGAAATCCACCCACTGAATGTCACTCAGCCCCAAGGTGGGCTGGGTCACCACAGCACTTGTGGCCTCATGTTTGGTCTCTTTTATATGAAGTAATTTTTTTTTTCTAAAATGCATTTGTTTAACTAATCAGAGCATGATAGAGTCAACTTAAAACTTGGCTGATTTGCCTTCTTCAGGCTTCACTCATACTACAGCTATTAATATTTCTACAACTCTGTATCTAGTTGACTATATATTTATAGTGCTGAAATATAGCTAAGAAAGAGCTCATTTATTTACATTTGTGATGCTGTATATAGTCTGTTGCAGAAGTAATTCTTGCCATGTTAAATGCTAGAGCAAAACAGTGAGTTCTATTTATTTTAACTTCTTGCCCTCTACCCAGCAGAGTTGCCTGTAGTGCCCAGGAACTGTTTTATGTGTTAGGGTGTTAGTTATTAACACTTTGTACATTTCAAATAGCCAGAAAAAGAACTGCAAGAAGACACCAGCAAGTTATTTAAATCCTGCTTGTGCAGCAAATGGCAGAGGTGGGGCACACAAAGATGCCAGAGGATAAAATAACACTATTGAGTGAGACACTGGACACCCTCCCAGTTAAATCCCATTGCAACCTTTCTACTTCTTCTCCTTCATAAAGCTGCCATAATGGTGGTTGGTCATATGGTTTAAGCTAAAACTGCATCTATGTGATTCACATCCCTGACATAGAAACCAGGTTTTTATTGTGTGTAAAACCATTGATTTGACCTGATATAATATTTGGTAATTGCTAAGAAGCTCCAATACTCATCTGGCCAATGTAGTTCTCAAAGGAGTCATAACTCAATCCAGTGGAAATTGCATTTCTTTGAGGAAGGTTACTTCTGCATGAAATATTAACTGTTTGGCCTTACCAGTTAACAAGTGCTGTCCTGGAAGAGCTGCAAGTGTTATTTTTCCTTATCTATGTGAAGTCCAAAATTTGGAATTGATTTTTACATCTCAACAGTATATTTAATAAGATTGCATGTTGGCAAAGCTCAGGCCTGGGTCAGACACAAAACATGAGAACTCAACTATCAGAGTAATTAAAGAAGGTTCAGGAATTGGTGTGCATTTTCAAGTGAATGTAGATTAACTTCAGAACAAGGGGAACTTTGCTCTTATTGCAACATAACCTGTACCAGGTTGCAACATACTGCAAGTGAGGGTGCCTTGAAGTTGCCCAAGGCGTAACAATGGAAAGAAAGTGTGGCTTATTAAGCCAAAATTCTGTTTGCCTTCCCCTTCCTTCAGAGGATGTATTTGCTATAGAGTAGAGCTGAGTGAAAAGTGGTAATAGCCTCTGATAATGTGTTCTTGGAAGGAATTTTCATTAAAGAAATTTTTATAAGTCTTTTTTGTCATATACAGAAGTTACCATATGGCTGCTTCAGAATAGGAAATGAATCTATTATTTTTTCTGGTCTTCTTCTAAATTAAATTCCATTGTAGTCATTTAATAAGCTTAGCTCAGTCAGACATATAGTCATGTTTTCTGATGGAAAACATGGTTCTGTTGATATTTCTCTACCTAGCTCTTCTTCTGAAGCATTCTAGCAGTAAATGACTGATCTTCTATTTCCGAATTATCTTACTAGATGAGAAGAGTCAATAGATGAGCAGACAGAGGGTTTGTTTGGTTTTGACTGGGGGGGTAGGGGGAAATGTGAAGAAAAAATAAAAAACTTTCTCCCACTTCTATTTCCCTAACCATCTGGGCTTCATGGAGAACAAGAAGTGACATGTGCCTTCTGCATCTACAAGTTTAAACAGTCTCTGCTGAAGGGGGAAAGGAAAAGAGTTTTTCATGTATTCATTTGAAGGAAATTAAGAGTCCTGCTTGAAGGGCTTTTTAAAATGTTCATAACTAGATAACTGGTTCAGCTGTAAGCTGAACTATAAATTCAGTTGGAATGGGTATGGAAAGGCTTCATTTCTTGTCTGGAATGTTGTTTAGTTAGTGCAGTCTGTCTTTTTTTTTTTGTTTTGTATTTAGAGATGAGCATATTTTGGAATCTGCTTCCAATGCAGTTACTTACATTGATATTTTCTGCTATAAAAATAGTTTCTGCTTAAGCTTAAAAGCTCTTTTGTGGAGACAATGCAAATCAAGATATTTGAATTGTTAATACATACTTGGTAGAATTGCTAAGCACCTCTGCGTGGTTTTGAAAGTAAACTGTCAAATACAAGATACACGTAGCAGTAGAGAAGGATCCCATTGTGGAAGAATATTCACACAGGGATAGTGATGTTAATTTAACACCTCTCTGTAGAGTCATGTTGACGCCAATGGTACTTTAAGCAGCTATTGAGAGCTAAGCATGTGCTAAATTATTTTTCTGTAGTATGACTTGAAGCCAAATCTGCAAAGGAGACAGCAAGTGGCAAAGCTGTGTTGTCACACATAACTGCTAAAATGCATGTTGCCAGCAACAGAACCCACAGTTCTCTATCACAGGCATAAACTCTCCCTACCATGGGAGACATGGACTTCAATTCCTGCAGGTAGAAGGTGGAAATTGGCCTTGTTCTCCTTCTGTCACAGATGGAGGGAGGAGGTGGAATTAAATAATCAATACTTACTGCCTCTTTTGAAAGAAGAGTGGCAGCCCACGTTTGTGAACAGCCCACCTTGCCAGTCCTCAGGCACTGGGAATAAGGACTGCATGATGTTTGTGGAGCTGTGAAAGATTTAAAAAGAAAAGAGGGGTACCAGGCAGCTGTATAACAAAGGCCTGAGTAGCTGCCTATGTGCAGCTGGCACCTTTAATCTTAAAAATGGGCATATGTGGGCAGAACTCTGTCCAGAGCTGGGCAACAACTGAGGTTTTCACTACCCCCAAGTGTGTTTAAAGTGTGTTCACTCAAGCTTAGATGTCACAGATATCTGTAACTTTGCATGCATTGCAACATTCTTGGGATTCAAATTATCCCTTCTTGCTGAAACAGGCAGGCTGTGAAAATCAATCCATGGCAGTCTTCTTCGATCAATCTAAGAACTCACGAAATCACAAGCCACAGAAACTGATTCCTCCCCCAGCTCTCCTTTTAACTGGGTGCTGACTTCAAAGGTTACTCTTGACTGTTGAAATACCAACTGTATTAAACAAGCAGGCAGAATGCAAGCAACCAGTTTGAATTGCTGGAATTCAATTGTAAGCAGCTGGCTTCACTTCTAACTGAGGATCTAATAGTAAAAAAAAAAAAAAAAAAAAGCAACAGACCAAAACAAAATTCCAAACTAAATCCATCTGTCTGCTTCTACTCAATGAAAGTTAAATAGTAAGTGTGCCACTTTGAAGCCCAGATGAAAGTTTCACTGTTCAGAGCATGTGCAACCTGTACAAACACACGTTTACAAAGGCAGATGTCTTGCTACAGGAGGTAAAAATAAATCTCTCTACGGGTTTCCTCTTCCTCTGTGTCTGTTTTAATTCTTCTGAATCACAAAATATGATGCAAAGTCACAATGGCACGCACAGATGGACGGTTAATATGCAGCTCTAGTTGTTCTGAGGAGGTTGCTGTTTGACTTGTGTCTTTTCAGCTGAGTCATGAAGTATAACTATGCAGTTGTACATTTCTTTGTCTCGGTGCTCCAGGCAAGGAGGCTGCTGAGAGCAGCTCTCTCTGGGCGTGAGGGAACACAAAAGCAGGGATTTAGAGTAGGGAGCGGGGCAGTGCTGAGCTGGTGCAGCTTCTGCAACAATGGGGAGCCATGGCAGGTCCCTGCCCCAGCACGGATGGCCCCAGCCAGCACCCCTTCTCCCAGCAGCCATCCCAGGGGCAGCTCATGTGTGTAAGTAGGCATAGAGGATGATACAGATATAAAGGGATCAAAACAATTTCTCCTAAAATGCTGATCCCTGAAAAATCTCAAGATCAGCCCCAGCCAGCACCCCTGCTCCCAGCAGCCATCCCAGGGGCAGCTCATGTGTGTAAGTAGGCATAGAGGATGATACAGATATAAAGGGATCAAAGCAATTTCTCCTAAAATGCTGATCCCTGAAAAATCTCAAGATCAGCAAGTCACTAGCGTAGTCAATAAAATACTTTCACTTTTTGCACGGTGCCTTTACTGCACTTCATTTTGATCTGAGAACTACTTGTTAAGAAATGTACCAAGACTTCCCAAATGGGCTTCAGTAATGTCCCAAAAAATCCTCTGAGGCCTCTCCACCCCCACAAGCAGCTTGTTTGAAATTGCTGCCTCCAGCTGTAATTGTGTCCTGGAGCTTTTGCTTTAAATGAAAATGGCTTCGTGTTGAACCCTAACCCTTATTATCATCCTCAAAGGGGAAGAGGCCCAGTGGTAGTTGTGCCTTTGTATGGGTTTCAGTAGACCTACTTGACTCCTTCAGAGAGAAAAATTACCTTAAACAGGTAGTCAAAAATGTATTTATTAGTGATATACAAATGATACAATAATGAAATGTGAATAACTAGTCTTTATGTGGCCAGTGTTTTCCACCTGAGTGATTTCAAACACTTCTTGGTTATAGTGCCTTATTCGTGCCTTTGTTCGTGTGATGTGATAATGTAACAGAGAACTACTTGGAAGAGATGGGTGGGGGAGGCAGTTGTGGAGTGGGAAGCAATAGTGTGAGTGACTTGCTGCTCTTCAGAGCCTCTGTACTGGGCCAGTGAGGGTCTGCAGCCCCTGAGCTTCAGAGAAGTCAGCAATGGCTTGTGACTGTTTGCTTAGCAGGTTTTTGTGCTTTCAGCCCTGGGCAAAGGGAACAAGATGCAAAGGTGAACAGATTTCTCATATTGTAATCTGTCAGACTAAGTATCCAGCTGGTTCCATTGTGGAAAGTTTGCACATCTACAAATAGGTAACACAGGAGAGGAACCAAAAGCTAAACGCTTGCTAATTTTTATATAGGCACAAAAAAGAGATCTGAAGAATGGGAGGCTCTGGCAGAACAATGAGAAGCATCACTGGGAAGGTATTCCAGCTACAGGTAACACTTCCTCCAGCAAAAGCCTCTGGTCAGTGCAGTCTCCATTTTCTGCACAAAATCAGCTTCAGGTTTTATACATCAGCTAAGTTAAAAATGACAGATTTTTAAGGAAATCATGATGATGCAGGTCTAGCCCATGCTAGCCTAGCCCATTTCAGTTAGATGACAAACTGACAAAATTCTATTCAGTGGATTTCTGCTTTGTATTTCAGAAAAAGAAAATAATATCCAAACTCCTAAATTCTTGTATTGAATGCGAATCAATCATGTCATTCTTCCTAATAGCTGCATACGGAGTTAACATCCACACATTGTAGCTATTCATTTTTAAAACAAGATTCAAAAATGTATAAAATGGGAGAAAAGGTATGTATAAGTACATTGGATTAAGTACTGGATAAGTACTGTCCTGCTTAACACGGAGGAGGAAATTGAAAGACAGAAGTTTATGTATTGTATACTGCAAGTGGTATTACTCACAGTAATTTTCAGTGCAAATGAGTTGTCTGTAGAGTTTTGTTAAGTTGATCACTTCTAGAGCCAAGTAATAAATTAATTTTGGTTATTTTTTCTTTATTTCTGGTGACCGAGCCTTCTGTCATTTTATCCACCAAGCTGTGGAGGTGAAAACCTTAAAATCACTGCACCTGTGGCTGGTTTTACGTTTATATCTGCATTTCATCTCACTTTCACCACAAACAACGACTTCCTGCTAGGCAGCTCCCTGCTCTTGCTTTTCTTGCTTTCTCTTGTCTGATTGACAAGGGCTCAGGATGGTGACTTTGCCTATGTCCCCTAACTGTTTTTTTTTTAAACTGTGCTATTTATATTATACTTGCAACAAATATAGCACTACTGTAGAAATTATATGTGCCTCAAATTAACCAGAAAAAATGTGATTATACTAATACATGTTTTACTTGTAGCTCCAGCTGCAGTAATATGAGACCTGCTTTATAATTCATCCACTGGGAATTTTGTGTCTATTTTGAAACCTTACATGTGCTTATTTAAAAGGTAACTGAGAACTGTATACCAACACTCTCAAGTATGGTGATGACAGATCATTTTTTTTAATGGATATTTCTGGACTGAGACTTGCCTAGCATGTCATAAAGACAGGATTATAAATCATGCTTAACCATGGTTTACCTTAATAACCATTTAAAACCAGTTTCACTGCTGCCTGGATGGCAGCAGGAGCAATATTTGTTCTGTTAAGAGTATCTGGATAGAGCCACCTTAAACCACCCTACACTTACACTAAGGTAAGACTGTGTGTTATGCCAGGTATCTCTCATAATCAGTGAAAAACAGATTTGGGATTTTTCACACAGGTTTGTGGTTTCTCTTTTCTTTCACTTTGAATTAATCTGCACTTTCTGTATTTAAAATGAGTACTCTGGTCATGTTCACAAATGGGTTACTTGATATGCCCCCTCTGGTTCATGTGATATAGGTGTTGCAGGCGTGGTCTGCGCTCCTTTGCTCTGAGTCTTGTCAGAGAGAAAGTACGTGAGGCACTTCACTGCTGCCATTCTGGGACACATTGAAGATGCACTGGCAACAGCCTGGAAACTTCTGGTTTGGCTGAAATCATAATGTCAAAGCCATGGCACAGATTATTGTCATAGTTTGGTTTCATATTGAATTTTAAAGAAGCCCTGAAACAGCTGGTCTTGTAATCAAAAAAAGTCACTGTTCTATCTCTTTTGCAGTAATTTCTCACCACCACCATCCCTGCCCCCCCCCC
>VZRZ01005515.1:979361-989777 GCA_013398175.1 Climacteris rufus | reverse complement strand
TTTCCCCCCCCCCCCCCCCCCGCCCCCCCCCCCCCCCTTCAGCTGTGTTTAGGCAGTCACTGAACTAATACCATTTTGATAATTGTCAGGAAGAGAGATTATATGGAAGAAGGGAGCAGTTTGTAAAACTGAAATGGAATGTAGACTTTGTTGATATATTTTTCTCAAAGAATATAAGAATAAGAATATAGATGACAGTATTGACAACTATTGCTTAAAGGATGTGTAGGTTAGACTAAGGAATGCTGAGGAATCCCTTCAGTGCCAGTATCTCGGTGAGCAGCTGCAGTGGGAGCCGCAGGCTGAGCTCTGGGAGCCCCAGGCAAGAGCCCGGGAACCGCAGACTTCCTGCATTACAAAGGGACTGGACACTGACAGATACGGCAGGAGTTGATGATCCCCAGATTTTTCCATGCTTAGACTGTGAGGGTATAAAAATCCAGGGTTTCCTTTCTTTGGGGTCCCTCCTCAGATGCACCAACTCGAGCTGCTCTTTTGTCATTTAGTTATGGCACCGTGATTAAATTATTTTAAGAATCTGCATATGTGAGACTGCTGTGAGAAAGCTGGGTAAGGAAGCCTGGCGTGGCTGTGTGAGTGCAGGGCTGTAGCAGCGAAGGGGCCTCAGTCCCAGCTCAGGTCTGTGAGTGTGACTGCCAGAGTGGCTCCTGGAGGGCCAGACAGGGAACTTTCCTTCATACCAAGATGCAGCTTAAATACATGATGGTAGCTGGTAACATTTTTTTAACATATTTAAAGAATTGAGTAGAAGGTGAGTAATACATGATGAGATGTAATTGTTGCATGTTGCCATGAATAGATCAAGAGGTGTAACTGGGTGTTGTCTGTTGTTGCTTGTATGCTTTGAGATGGTACGCAGCCCCTGCTAGCAGGCATTGTACACAGTTACAGCAAGAAAATGGAAAAAACCCTAACAAAATGCAGAAAATAAAACCCCACATATTTTATAGTTCAGAACTCAGAATTCAGAGACTAAAGAGACCACAAGATTAGGGTCACACTAAGATGACTAAGATGGTCTGATATTACCTGGTCATGCACATAGTGAAAAGTAATACAATATTGTTGTAAACTTTAGAAGCTGTAAATTGTAATTATTTTGTGCGTATTACCATTGACTTCTCTGCTGAAAAATGAACACTTAAGAATTAGCAGTGGAAAAAACAAAGTTGTCATGGAAAAATACTCGAATCTTTTTGAAAGAGGTAAGTGTATTTTCACAAGGTTTAAGCATGAACTGCAAGTCAGGGCTTCTTAGAAATGTATGTAGTATGTTACACAGCCTAGATCTGCCTTGGTGGTTATAATGGCTTAGTCGAGAAAATAAATGAGAGTGCAGTTTCACTTTGTAGCTAAGCTGATGTAACTGAGCCTTGACACCTAAATGATACGTCCTGCTTCCTGTGGGTTGAATCAGGGAATCACGTGGCCATGAAGTTAATTTGGTCAATTGAATTATTGAATAGAAAGCAAAACAAAAGTTTTCCTGTGACTAGCTTCACTATTCCGTCTCCCTTTTCAGCTATTATGCTAGATCAAATGCAAGAAATCTTTGGATTGATAGGGGAGAAAAACAATTCTTCTGGCAGGTATTCCCAGCTGCATAGGTTTAGCTTTGACATGGAATAACACCTTTCAAATTACTGAACTTGGATATAAGCTAAAGAGAAGAAATTAAAAGCTTGGTTTGGAATAGACTTTCTTTTTTCTTTCACGTCCTCTATGTTACAGTTTGTTTTACCCATACCAGCCCCTGTCTGATTCAAAGGAATGTTGTTATTCTGAATTGTTGTTAATGGATGCTGTTTCTCAAGAATATCCCAGAAGGAAAGGGGAAAGCAAGTGAGCAAGAGTTTCTTCTTCCGTAGTGCATATGGGTGTGTGAGTGTTGCTGGGTCTCATGACTCACTGCCCAGCTTTGTGAGGTAAATTGGACGGCATTAGCTTGCAGAGCAAGTATAAACTATTTCCCATAAATAGTGAGACCTCACTTTGATGACTCCACAGAGCTAAATTTAGAGAAGGAGCTAAGATTTGCTGTCTAAAAAGCAGCATTTCTTTACAACTGCCATTTCATTCACTTGCACCCCTACCTTAGATGGTGGGGGGACCCCATTCAGACAGGGGAAAGTGGGGCAGACACTGCATGTGCGTTTAATATATGTAATGTAATATGTTATGTATGTATATGTATATAATAGTATATGTATGTAATAATATGTTTTATTATTACAGTAGTCCTGCCTGTACATAGTATGTACACAGAGTTAGGTCTTCCACGGTGAATGACAATGTATCTACCTAAAACAGCTGGGCAGTGATTTAATATCCTCTGTGGTAAATCAGAAACAGCATACAAAATTTAAAACGGAGTGTGCTTTTCACTTCAGGTCGCCTTGGGAATTGCACAGACTGTGCCATGGAGACTGCCCGGTAGCTGTGACAGACCTTCTAGCTCTTCCTGCTTTGCACAAAGGGGATCCCTGAGTGCTATTCATAGTTTCAGCAGCACAGGCTGTCTCCTGCTGAGAGTAGGAGTGTTCCTGTTTCGGGCAGCAGAGGACAGTAACACATGACTCTCCGGGTTGAATCAGTTTGCAATCTTTTTCTAACTCATACTGTATTTTTACGCATCTTACTTTTATTCTGGGCTCTGGGATAGCCACAGGCTTTCACGGTTCGTATTCCCCTCGTCTGCCCTCAGTATCCTCCGGCGCGGTGGCCGGCCGGCCGGGATGTCCTGTCAGCCCTGGCTCCCCGGCCTTCTGAGATTTGGCCCCAGCGCAGAGAGCTGACTCAACATCTGCTCCGGGTTGAAAGGGGCCGAAGTCTGCTTTATACAACGTGTGGGACGAGCTCTTAACCATTGAAGCGCCGCTCCTCCCTGGGCTGCCGTGCAAACCCACAGCTCTTGTTTCTCCCGGGACTGCGAGGAGCAGCAGCTCCAGCGTGTGGACTGACCTCCCCCGTAGATCCTGCCGGGTATCGCTGCCTGTGGGAAAGTCATGTGCACTGCTTTTAGCTTTCTTCTGCATGTTGTTTAGAAACTGCTGGAGAAACCAAACATGTTTTTCAGCGTTTCATTTTGATAAGAAAATAGTACGGAATGAATGCTTAATAAAATCCTGTGCCAGGAATGTAATCAGTTCCCAGCAGCTCTAACATAATCTGCCATACGCAATGACAGGGTGAGTCTGGGATATAAAATTTCTTCTCCCATCTTTAATTTTTAGCTTTAGTTTGTTCCTTGCTTATAGTTTAAGACTGACTACTCCATTTCCTTCCACACCTCTCAGTTATATTAAGCCAGCTTTTTGGTTTTCAGTAAAATGTACTTAATCATCTAGTGTGAAAGATGCAATTTATACAGCAAGATGCATGATTACTGGTTGAAGTATCTGTAAATTTCCATTCAGATGTGACACCTGTAACTAAAAATACTGACCTTCAGCTGATACGAAGTCATGGAAAGACTTCCTTGCCAAGGTAGGGTTATAGTATAAGAAATTCATTTGTGATCACACAGATCTTCTAAATAATGTAAACCTATGGAAATTAAGGCTTGAAGAGACTTCTAGGTAGGTATAGATCAGTAAGTATTATTTATAGTTGAACCATTCCTGCTAGGTTCTTAGGTGCTTTTAAAGAGTTGGGTAATGATGGAGGTTCCACCAGCTGCCCGCAGAATCTGTTCCCGTGTTTTTGCCTCTTCATCTTGAAGCATCATTCCCAAGATGGGCAAAGTATCCCAGCAGAGGCTTTAATGAGCACTAAGTAAAATGAAAGGTTTATTTTACGTATCTCACAGCACTTCTGTTTATACACCTCGGTATGTTTGCTTTTTTCACAAGAGTATGGCAGTGTTGACTCATGTTCAATTAGTGATCCACTCTAACCCCAGGTCCTTTTATGCAGGACTGCTGGGTAGCTGCTGCTTCTCCTGTGTTTGTGCAGTGAACTGTTCCTTACAAACGACAAATGTTAACCTTAATTTATTTCCTAATTATTTTAGTCCTTTTTTCTTTACTTGCTCACATTACTCTGAGGTCTCTTCTTGACTTCTGAAGTGGTCAGAGGTGTTCCCTGTCCTCTTTCCCCCAAGTGTGCAATTTAAAATTACATTTGTATGTATTTATAACTGTCTTTTTATGGTGGATTAACATCTGTGCCCACAGAACCTGATTTGCTACAAGTCAGTTCCACAGTCATATTAGCAATCACTTTGAGCACATCATCTTCAGCTGGTCTCCTGCACATGTATTATTTTGTTGAAAGTTTGCTGAGCTTACTTGTGCAAGTTGCCCATAAAAAGCATCAAATCTTCGCTTAAGTTAAATGATATCCACATTTTCCCATCCGTGAGCCTGTTAAACCTGTCACAGTAGACAAGATCAGTTTGATGCAAACAGCTCCTAACAAGTCTGGGGTTGTTACTTATCAACCTATTATCTTCTAAAAATAGTTCATTTGTTCCAATATATTTTTCCAGGAATTGAAATTAGACCAACTGTTCCATAACTGCCCAGCTCAAGTGTCTGGTTTTTTTCTCTCTTGATATTTTTTCTTTATTACTTTCCTGACATTTTTCTTCTATTTTCTAGTGTTCTTGAACCTTCACATTTCATAGCTTTCCATGATAATCAGTAGTGGTTCTGAGATAGTTTCATCTGGCCAAATACTTCAGAGAGACTGTATTAAGAGAAGACTAACTAAAAATATAGACATAATTTTTGGTAAATGGCCCATCCTGTTCCTCCCCTCTCCCCCAAAATCATGTTCTTGATCCTTTATTGTGTTTGGGGTTTTTTGATTAACATTATTATTATTATTATTTAAATATTGAGCATTTCTTCATATTCTTCATATTCTTCTTATTCATTTAGGGTGTCCAAAAGGTCATGGGATATAGTAAAAATTAGCCTGTTGGCTGTTGGAAAACACTTATGCAAAACCATAGAACAGTTTAACTAATTATATTGTTTCTCCATAATGGTGGTTACTTCATCAGCCCTTCACCTTTTTTCTGCATTAGTGTCTAGTAATTCTGCTTTTTGCCAAGAGCCAGGTCATCGGCTGGTGTAAATTAGCCCAGCACTAATGAAGTATATGAAGTTTTGTCAGATGTCTGCAAGTGTAGGGTCACTTTCTATTTAAGCTACTGTCTGTATGTATCTTCCATTCACTGTTCTGTGAAGCAGCCACCTGTGAGGTTGTTTTTTTCTGGCTTAGGACACTTCTGTTCTAAATCAGATACTTTCATTTTCTAGCTTACAAATGCAGACCTCCACGGAACAGAACATGGGATTAAATACAGCTGTTAGTTCTGGTCACACCGCAGTGTGATCTGACCACTCTGTCTGATCCTAAACCTCCAGTATCACAGCTCTGGTACTAAATGTTCAATAAAAATGAGCTTTCTCATGCCATAGATAAATGTGGTTTGAAAAGACTGTCCAAAGGATTTTTTTTTAAAGCATGCTATCCTCTAAGCCATTAGTCCTTCACCTATTGTAAATGCTGTAACTGGAACAGTAGTGCTTCCCAGAGGAAACTTCTTTCAGTGGAAACAATGACTTTTTAAGAGGCTGGTGTTAAGCTATTCAGAAGGCTCTGAAATTGTAACTGCTTGTTCATCCCAGTGATACTCTCAACAGTGTTGAAGGCCACTGTCTTATACCTCCTACTGTAAGACCTTCTTTTATGAATCTATAAGCAAGGTCAGCTATGAGATCAGACAAGGGAACTTTATTTAATCCAAGTCTTAAACTTCCAAGGATGAAGGGGCCTAATTTATGCTGTCTACTAAGACAGTAACTTAGTGTATTTACTGTCACCTCTTTCTTTCACTAAGCAATTTTTGTCAGAAGGCTCTGAAATTGTAACTGCTTGTTCATCCCAGTGATACTCTCAACAGTTTTGAAGGCCACTGTCTTATACCTCCTACTGTAAGACCTTCTTTTATGAATCTATAAGCAAGGTCAGCTATGAGATCAGACAAGGGAACTTTATTTAATCCAAGTCTTAAACTTCCAAGGATGAAGGGGCCTAATTTATGCTGTCTACTAAGACAGTAACTTAGTGTATTTACTGTCACCTCTTTCTTTCACTAAGCAATTTTTGTTTATGTAAAAATGCCAGCTACTTGTACAGAGCTAAATAACTTTCAAAAGTAGCTTTTCAAGTAGTTTAGATTACCTCACTCTGTTCAGATAAACTTGTTTCTTACGAAGGTTTTCTGTCTATTCTCTTCATTTGTGAATAATACCATTATTCTATTGTTCTTTTATGTAATAAACAGATGATTGTAAAATCTGGTAGTAAGGATTAGGATCATGTAGGGGAAAGGATTTCATAAAAGATGTAGATGCTTTCTATTGCTACTAAGAATCAATGCATTAAAGAACACTTATAGATGGAAGTAAAGCTGCGTGCTCATGCTATAGTTTATGTTAAACTTCAGATGAATGTACATACCATGCTCATTGTATTGTAGGGAGTTGAAAGCATTTCATAGTAGGTATGAGGCTAATTGTATGACAGAATAGTGCTGTGTACCAGAAATCGATTTTGCTAATCACCACTTACGATTGGTAACTCTGGACTGCTTTTCCATCACACCTTCTGAAAGTGCCCTCAACAAATCTTAGCACCTCTTTCATACATAGTGAGCTTGATATAGTGTATTTATCAGACCTGTGTTTCAAGTCTTGTGCTTATAAAGTCTGTTTGCTCACAATCCTGAATGACCTTGGGCACTGCAGTTAAAATAGTTGTGTAAGCACTACTTGCTTTCATCTTTGTGCAGGAGTCTGGCCAAAAAACCACCAAAGCGTATATGGTAGGGGGTTACAATTCTTTAGAGGTGCTCAGTGAGCACATCTATTTCCTAGCATGATTTCACTGGCTGCTTATAGCCCAGTCTGTATGTACTGGAGCCACATGCTAAAATGAAAGGAATGCTGCAATAGCTACTGTGAACTCAAAATCCAGTTAAGGTATACTTTTTAAAATTAGAAAATTTGATTTAGATACACTGACAGCATTACTTTAATTCTAATACAATTTGATCTGAGATCACCCTTTTAAAATGGTGGCTTCTGTATAAGTTCCTCTGATACAAATGCTTTAGAGAACCCTTCTATGTGTTCTTACACTGGAGACATACATAGGATAGTTCAGTTTAGCACATCCTCACCACAAAGTCCTCTGGTTTCTGAAGTCAGTCTGGATTGAATAACTCCTATTCCAAAGCCCAAAAGAACTTGATTCCTTGAAATTACTTATGTCTGTTTCTTCTTAAACATTACATATCAAAGTGATTAGTTTTACCAAATGAATAAAATCTAAAATTTTAACAGGCTGTTTGCAGACAGGATTTAGTCCAGTATAGGCCTATTTGTGTTAGCTGAGAGGATTCTTCAGAATGCATTTCCACTGAATTATCTGAGGCTACTCATGTATCAGAAGCTCCCCAGCTGTATAAATATTTGTGAGATTGATAATAGGAATGTTCTGCTAATAGAATGGGCAAGAAGAGATACACTAGTTGTTGAGAGAATAAAAGCATATATTGGTTAAACTAAAGAGGGAGTAATTATTTTGAAAACTCTTTTAAACAAATGGAGGGGGGAAAACAACTGCTGTAGACGTATACTAGGACAAAAAAAAAATTTGTGTCACAAATTCAGCTTTCAGCTATGTACATACCACAAAAAAATCACCCTCTTAAGAAATACCTGGGTCTAAGAGCCTTTATTTATGAAATAGTCTTCTAAAAAAAAAGTCTCTTAAAAAAGTAAGAAGTGTGCAGTTTAGCATGCACCATATAAGAAATTAGTAACATATTTCCTTTCTTGTCTCCCTGTTGAGGCACAAGTAATTGACTACATTTGGGAAGGGTTAAAACTACCTTTTTATGAGAAAGTATTCTTTACCAGTCCATTAAAAATACCCCCACTGAAATACACATTTTGGAAGCTAACTTCAAACCATCCTGAAGAATAAAGCTTTTTAGCTGTGTTTTACAGTCTTTGCTTTATAGAAGACCCTAAAAGTGCTCCCTAGCTTTCTTACCAAATACTACAATTTAGACTTCAACCTGAGCCCCTAAATCATTTCACAATAGTGCATTTTCATTTCTAGAAAGTGGACCACCTTCCTTTTCCTGCACTTTTATCAGTGTGTCTTCATATGCAATGTCTTCACTAATAATTGCTCAAAAGGTTAGTTTTGAGGAAAGCTGAACCATCTCTATCTTCCCTCCACCCCCACCACTAATCCTTGCCAAGAAACATAGGAAGGGTGAGAAAGAATTTGATTACTTTATTCCTTTCTTAAAACAGTGCATTTATTTAATGATACCTGAACCTTTTTGCAGGTTTTACTCTGAAACTGATTATTTGTGTAAAAGGTATATTCTAAACTCAGCATCTTCTCTAATGACAGCTCTCAAATATTTTTTTTTTTAACAATTCCACATTTTTTAACTTTCATGTGAGAAAAACACCAGATAACATGGAAACACTTCAAATCCATATCAAACCATGAAACACCAAGTTTTACAGCTCTCTAGTGAATTTGATGCTGGGTTTATCTCAGAGAAACTTTAAGTCAAGTGAAAGGGTAGATACATATATGCATGACGTGGATTATTAGTTTGCTGATGTTATTCTTTTGTTGTTTGTTTTTGAACAAGAAGCTATTTCCATGCTTTACACCTGTAACATGAAGAGCATGCCACAAAGCTAATGGGATTATGACTGTAGATAAGTAACTATTTCTGACTGGCATATAATGTAGCTGAATAAGAAAATGGACTATGTAGCTTTGCAGGTAATTTAAAAATAACAGAGATAGTTCATCTTCTCAGCTTACTTTCTCTTGAATGGGTATAGGAGATGCTGAATACTTAATGGATTTTCTTACATCAGTTACAAGCGAGTAAACCAGAGAAAATCCACTGGAATCACGAGGGCCTTTATTTCTGATGTTGTGAGTTGTGCTGTGACTCCTCATTGCCATGATTCTAAAACTGATTTGCCAAGGCTGCCGGTTTTCTCATGTGCAAATACAGTAGGGGGCATTTCTCGCAGTCAGGGTTTCTTGCACAGAACCCCCATGTCCTGAATGCTTCCATCATTGGTACGTTTTCACTTCACATAGCATCTTTGCTGGATGGGCATCCGCCTGGATTTGTATTTTTGTGCCCAAGTTTTCTAAGCCAAACCAACTTTTGTTCTCTAATGGTACAACAAAGACAAAAAAAAGCTTGTTCTTCTTTTAAAGCCAAACGATGGCTTCTTATTCTGGTGTAATAAGCCTCCTGAAATTCCTGCTCTCCCCCTACTTCTCCACCTCTGATTCTGGGAGACTTGCAACGTAATGGGCTGGGGGCGTCCTGCATTCCGTGATGTTTAGCCGACATTTGTTACTTGCCGCTCAGGATAACTCACTGAACGTTTCTAATCTCGCTGATTGCGTTCCTTTGTGTCCCTAATTAGGAACACCATGAATTCGCCGGAGGCTGTTCCCCGGGGACTTCAGTCAGCTGCCGCATCACCCCGGCCCGGCCGTGACGCCAGGCCTGATGCTCGCCGTGCCCAGGCCCAGCCCGACGTGCGCCTGGGCCCTGCAGGGAGCCCGGGCCCGCTCGGTGCTGCCCCGCTTCTTCCCGGACAAGGCGGCCGCTCCCGCCCGCCCGCTCCCCATCCCCGAGGGGAGGGGGGCACCGCTCCTTTCCCGGCGCCGCCCCTCGGCGCATCGCGGTGCGAGCCCCGCTCCCCTCCGCCGGGCCGGGCTGCGGGGTCCCGCAGGGCCCCTGACGGGGGCGGGGACGGTCGGTGCCCGGGCGGGGCCGCGGGGCCGCCGGGAGCGGTGACGCGTCGCTGAGCCCGCCCCCACACAGGGTTTATAAGGGCTGCCGCTCACGCCGTCGGTCTTTTTCGCTCCGGGTTTGCCGCCGTCGCCGAGCAGGTGAGGGGTGTCCGCAGCGCTGGGCCGGGGTCCGCTCGCCCCGGAGGCCCGGGGAGCGCCGAGCCCGGGCGTGGCGGGGGCCGAGGGGAGGGGGGAAGAGGGGCCTAGGGCGCCAGCAGGAGAGCAAAGCGGACGGGCGAGCAGGGGAACGCGGGGCGGCGGGATGGTGGCGCATCGTCCTGCTCGATTCCCATGCGCGCACCCCCCTTGCCCGGGCTGGGGTCCGGGGAGCGGCGTGTTGGGGCAGGCGTGGGGCTGGAGGCGCCCGGCTGCCTCCTCCTGTACGGTGCGGGCGGCGGCGGTGGGACGGCGGGGCCGTGCGGGGACCGTCGGAGGGCGGTGGCGTCGTGAGAGGGGGGGCGGTGTGGGCCGGGGAAGGAGTGAAAAAATGGCCGCTCGCCTTGCTGCCCGCCGCCAGCGCCA
>VZRZ01005515.1:959266-979235 GCA_013398175.1 Climacteris rufus | reverse complement strand
CTCGCTCATCCCCTCCCCCGGCGGGGCGGGGCCGCTCTCCTGGCCGGTCCGCCCCACATGTGGCGCCGCCATCGCTGCCCCTCGGCCCGGCCCGCGGCGTAACCAGCTTTTTTTCTGGGGAATTTACAGGTGTCGATTCTCTTTTGCCGAAAGAAAGTACTGAACTAACATCCAAAATGGGAAAGGAGAAGACCCACATCAACATCGTCGTCATCGGCCACGTCGATTCTGGCAAGTCCACCACCACCGGCCACCTCATCTACAAATGTGGGGGCATCGACAAGAGGACCATCGAGAAGTTCGAGAAGGAAGCGGCCGAGGTGCGTGGGCCTCTAGCAGCCGGCAAAATCGCGGGGTGCAGGGATGAATAGACCCTTAGTTGCAAAGCGTTGGGTGGCCTCAGGGAGGCGGATTGCTTGCCTCTGCCCCAGGAGCTGAACAGGCGGCTCAGTGTTGCGTGGCCACAGGGCGGCAGCTGGGTTGCAGTTGTTCCCAAGGCTGAACAAGTATGCAGTCTGCCATTGTCTGAGTTGGAGAAGCTCAAATTTTGGAGTGTAGAGCAAGAAAAGTGAAAATAGTCTAAAGCTACCTCTGAATTACATCTGGAATCAAGTTAAATGACCAGGTTCATACTGTGCATAGCTGTAGTTGAGGGTGGAAGTAAAAGACATTAATTCGAGGTTTAATTTGAAAATCAAAAAGCTTTAGTGATTCTTTTTTTCTGTGTATTAACATCATCGATTATAAGAATATATTAGAATGAAATTTGGCAAATTTTGATCAGGGTAGAAGTTAAAATGTAGATTATTGCGAGGATTGAAGTAGTAAGAGCTTCATGTAGCGGACACTTGATAGTAGGACTCAGGCTCAAGAACTCTATCACAAAGACATGTTAGTGTAATTAACAAGCTGTCAAGGGGCCTGAACTGTCAACAGATTCAATAAACAGCAGTTGGCATCTCTCACCAGTAGTGCCAAGTGTCTCTTGTTGCTTGTTTTATGAGCAGCAATGTTTTTCAATATTAAGCCAGTGACTATTATTAGATTTTGTTCTTTAGCCAGTGTGTGATCTTTCTGACGGAAATGCAGATACAGAACTCAGTTTTTTTTTTTTAATGGGATTAACAAACGGGTTTTCTTGTAACCATAGATGGGCAAAGGTTCCTTCAAATACGCCTGGGTCTTGGATAAGCTGAAGGCTGAACGTGAGCGTGGTATTACTATTGATATTTCCCTGTGGAAATTTGAAACAAGCAAATACTACGTCACCATCATCGATGCTCCTGGACACAGAGACTTCATTAAAAACATGATTACTGGAACTTCTCAGGTATGTAAAAAAATGCAAGGATTTGGGGAGTTCAGGAAGGTTGTTTCTTGGTTAGTGTAGTATTTTGACGTACATGCAAGCATTATAGTAAAAGGTGGGTTTTTTTTTATTTTCCTTTTCAAAGGCTGATTGTGCTGTCCTGATCGTTGCTGCTGGTGTTGGTGAGTTTGAGGCTGGTATTTCCAAGAACGGGCAGACCCGTGAGCATGCCCTTCTGGCCTACACCCTGGGTGTAAAGCAGCTGATTGTTGGTGTCAACAAGATGGATTCCACTGAGCCACCTTACAGCCAGAAGAGATACGAAGAGATTGTCAAAGAAGTCAGCACTTACATCAAGAAGATTGGCTACAACCCAGACACTGTAGCTTTCGTGCCAATTTCTGGTTGGAACGGCGACAACATGCTGGAGCCTAGCTCTAACGTAGGTTTGGCACTTCTTTCTATAAAGACATAAAGTAGGAGGATTATTGAGACAGATTAGGTGATGATAAAATGCACATTTTTTAATAGTTCTGTTTGGAAAGTGCCAGGGTCCAAGATAAAATCCTAGCACTTGAAAAATGCTTATTCTGCAACAGTATATTGAGATAGTACTCAGATATGGCACTTGGGCTTTTCCAGCCTTGTGCAGTTGCATTTGGCAGTTGGGTTAACCTGGGCTTGTTTCCATTGCAGATGCCCTGGTTCAAGGGATGGAAGATCACCAGGAAGGATGGCAGTGCCAGTGGAACCACCCTCCTGGAAGCCTTGGACTGCATCCTGCCACCAACTCGTCCAACTGACAAACCTCTGCGTCTGCCTCTGCAGGATGTCTACAAAATCGGAGGTACGTGTTCTCTGTGGTGCTGTTCTCTTACCAACAGCAGCTGGTGGATGGGCCAGAAATGCAGGCATTTGCCCAAGAGCTGTTTTTCCAAATCAAAAATGTATGGTGCTTGTCTCAAGTGAGGTTTTTTACCCTGTAAGGGGCATATATTCATTAAGCTGAATTACTGAGGTTGCTTTTTGCTTGCAGGCATTGGTACTGTACCAGTTGGCCGTGTAGAAACCGGTGTTCTGAAGCCAGGCATGGTGGTTACCTTTGCCCCTGTCAATGTAACAACTGAAGTAAAATCTGTTGAGATGCACCACGAAGCCCTGAGCGAAGCTCTGCCTGGTGACAACGTTGGCTTCAACGTTAAGAACGTGTCTGTGAAAGATGTTCGCCGTGGTAATGTTGCTGGTGACAGCAAGAATGATCCTCCCATGGAAGCTGCTGGCTTCACTGCACAGGTAATTTTTGCAGCAGTTCAAGCATGTTTGAAATGTAGCTCTGTATTCTGAAATGGGAGTCCTTGTAAGCTAAGCTGTGAAATGACATAGAGTTGTGCTCTGCGTTGTGTTTGCTTGTAGCAAATCTCATTAACTTGGCCTTTTAAGACACATCAGTGTTCAAACTTGCCCCACTGCTAACTTGGCTTCCTTTGTTTACAAGGTCATTATCCTGAACCATCCTGGCCAAATCAGTGCTGGCTATGCCCCTGTGCTGGATTGCCACACTGCTCACATTGCCTGCAAATTTGCTGAGCTCAAGGAGAAGATTGATCGCCGTTCTGGCAAGAAGCTGGAGGATGGCCCCAAATTCCTGAAATCTGGAGATGCTGCCATCGTTGATATGATCCCTGGCAAACCCATGTGTGTTGAGAGCTTCTCTGATTACCCTCCTCTCGGTAAGGCACCTCACATTAATACTCATCTCTGGAAAAGACACTCCTCCATTTCTAGTCTCGACATACAGTGTCTGCTCTGAAATGCTACTGAAAGCTGTGACTTAGCAATGCTTTACTGGTGTGGAGATGCTCTGCAGAGGGTGATGCCTCTGTCCCAGCCTGGTCCCAGAGCAGCACTGACCCATTTACCCCCCCACCTGCCTGTTGCCACTGTGCCAAAGGGGCTGTGAGTGACACGGCCAGGGACTGCAGTCATAAAACGTGTTTTTGCTTCCAGGTCGTTTTGCTGTGCGTGACATGAGGCAGACGGTCGCTGTTGGTGTCATCAAGGCAGTTGACAAGAAGGCTGGAGGAGCTGGCAAGGTCACAAAGTCTGCCCAGAAGGCCCAGAAGGCTAAATGAAAATTCTGTACACCAGCTGCCACCTCAGTCTTAATCAGTGGTGGAAGAACGGTCTCAGAACTGTTTGTCTCAATTGGCCATTTAAGTTTAATAGCAAAAGACTGGTTAATGATTACAATGCATCGTAAAAGCTTCAGAAGGAAAGGAATGTTTGTGGACCATTTGTTTCGTGGCAGTTTAAGTTATTAGTCTTTAAAATCGATAAATTTTTTAAAATGGAAACTTGACCAAAAATCTGTCACAGAATTTGAGACCATTAAAACAGAAGTTCAATGCTATGTCTCTGTGTTCTTTGAGTTAATGTTAAGTTTATGGCAAACCTGTAATCTAGTCCTGGTGGGATAAGAAAGGATCATTCTCAATTAAGTATGTTCAGAAAAGTTGCAAAGCAAATACTCAGAATTACTTGTTTCTGAAAAGTAGAGTAAAATTCAGCTACAGGTTTACTTTTTGACTGATACAAGCCTTAAATAACTTTTCTGGTGCTTTCTTCAAAAACTGTTTTTGGATTAGATTGCACAGATTCCAGGTAACAAGAGTACTCTCGTGCATTCTGTGATGCATTGAGTAAATCAAGAAAACTGTACATTGAAAAGAAGGAATAGTGTGAACAAAAACACATTTAATCTTGAAAAGTTATAAACAGTCTAATGTTGGGTTTCCAACATTTAGTACACTTGATTTTTCTAATTGAAAGCAAAACCAGATTTTTTTTTCTGGGGAGCTGACTAACTGTTGTGTACCTCTTTAAAGATTAAACACTTTCACATAAATGTTTTCTAATATATAGTAAGACATTGAATAGCCAAATTGAAAACTTGTTTAGAATTACATCTTAATGCCATGTCTGACCCTCCATTGTAGCCTGCACCAAGTGGCACTGTGGGACAGGGTCTGCCTGCTATCTTTTTAACAATAGGTTGAAGACATGGATCAAACAGTGATTTAAAGGGGACTTAGGTACCTAGTCCAAGTGATTATTAATAATCACTAGATAAATAATCCCAAGTAAAATGTTCTGGGCTGTAGCAGCTGTAATAATTGGGAATTCCAGTATAGAAGCCTTGCTTCAAATTGGTGAATGGGGGCAAGCAGTTAATGGATAATCAGAGCTGACTTGCATAATGACAGAGCTGTTTTACTAACCTTTCACATGATTGCCCCACAGCATCCCCACCTAAGGTCAGAAAGAATTGAGTGTCTTTAGGGGACTGTTGTTCCATGACACCATATGTTTGTTCTGCCTGTAACAGCTGTATTCTTGTTTGTTTTCCTTTCCTTCTCCAGCTGTGTGCTTGCTCTGCAGGAACTCAGATCTGTACTGCTTGGATAGACCTGAACTGCTGTTACTTACTTTCATGCTCATTGGTTGGTTGAATCTTTTCTCCTTTTCTGCTCACCTTCTGTCTTAACTGCAGTGAAACCTTGGAGCATTACACATCGTTTTGAAGGTACAGATGTACCAATTACAGTGGAAGCAGGGGCTAGAGGGCTTCAGAGCACAGCAGGCTATGGAATTCAGTAAAGGAATCTCAGAGCTGCTGAAATTCTGCATGTGGGGGTTTGTTGGTGTGCCCAAGGCAACAGGAAGTGCATCATTTCAAAAGGGAGGCAGCAGACCTGCTGTTGCCATAATAAAGCTCAATGTACAGTGCCAAATCTTTGCATGCTTTTCAGTTAAACCGCTGAACTTCTTTCCAAGAGCCTTTGGTCAGACTGGTTCAGCGAAGTTCTGACTTGGATGAAAAGCAGAGCAGCTTTGGCACAAGCTGCCTTCAGCGTGGCTCTGCGTTCGTGAGGTTTCCTTTGCGTTCCTTTGTAGGTGCAGGATGTTTGGTTTGGCCACGGCCTGGATCAGTGCACTCAGTGCCTCTGTGCACGTTGCACGGGGTTGTCTCCAGCTGGGTGTGTTCGCTCCGTGGTGGTTGGGAAATGCCCTAAGCAGCCAATTCAGATCCTTAGGGAAGACAAGGTGTGATGCTGCATTAGGTGTTGGAGTGCCTGACCCCAAGCAGCGGAGGGGAGGCAGTGCAGTGCAGGGCTGCTGTGCCCTTTGGTCAGCTGTGTCAACTGGAAAAGCTGCTGGGAGGATGGGTCACGTTAAAATGGCCCAGCTGAAGAGCAGGGCAAGAGGCAGCTGTGTAGTTTGTGGCAGAGGGACTGCATCTAGCAGGAAAAAAACCCTAAAGCCTAGAGAACAGCATTGCATTAACAGCTTCAGGTGTACAGCAAAACACTTGGCAATGCTCTGCTTGCAATTCTAGCCATTGCTTTCATGTATTTAAAACCTAAATTTTACACATTTGGTTTTCTTTTAATTTTAACTTTTATAGACCAGATTTGCTTTCTATGCACTAATGTAATGCCATCTCAGTTCTTATATTAATCTTTGACTACCTGGGGAAATTGTTAGACTTTTGTAAACAAAACTTGGGAATAAAACTACTTCGATCAAACTTTTAATAAATATTCATAGTTCAGAACTGTATTTGTCTTCTGCTTATTTCTTTAAGCAACTTTTACAGCTGTCCTTAACTCTTTCCTCACTGTCCTGCAATGCTGGTGGTGTTTACAGCAGTGTGACAGCACACAGCTGTGGTGATGGAGCCAGCTGTGAAGGCAGAAAACCAGCAGGAGTATTGCATTTATGTGTGTTTCCTTTCTAGTTGATGATGCATGCTTTGGGAGTCCAGATGGCTCTTTGTACACAGAAATATTCCAAAAATGTATGTGGCAAGGTATTGGGGGGACAGATACCACAAAGGCTGGTTGGTCCTTGTAGGGAAGTGGAGCAGTGCAGTCATAGCTGATGGCACCAAGTAACTTCTGGCTCAGTGTTGGTTCCCTCGGTGGATAGTTCAGGCTGGAATGAAACAGACTCTGCTCAGACTACTGCCCAGAGGCATTTTAACTATAGCTCACATCAGCTTGTGCAAAGCCAGTAACTGGAATCCCTTATTTTACTGAAATTGCAGATGAAAGGCTGACTCACATTCTGAATGTAGCTGTCTCCGTCTATTTTGAAAGGTATTGACAAATTTTGAAAAACTATTATTCCTCTAAATGCATATTTTAAGTTTTAGATTTGGTCAAGATAAACCATGTAGAAACATGATTCTGTTCCTCATTGGTGCTAAATGAATATCTGTTTAAGAGCCACATAAATCGAGTCTGGATGATGAATACAACCCACCTGGTTTTAATTTATATTAGTTCTACGTTTATGTAGTGCCCAGAGGGAGCATGGGCAGTGCAGGATGCAGTGGGAGGGCTGGTAAGTGCACTTCTAAGGTCCTGCTCAAACTATCTGCTTCATCCAAACCTCCTTTTCTACAAGAACTTCTCTCTCACACATTTCACTGCAAGCTGTAAATTCCTGAGTCTTAACACCTTTGAGTTTGCTTTGCAATAACTCAATTTTTTCATGCCATTTGACTGCACCAAATAGTACTTTCTGTCTTAGGAATTTAGTTTTCTGAAGTTGCAAATCTTAAACAACAGCCAAACCATAAGCTAAACAGAAGAATAAACTGTGACCAATAGTAGGCCAAACTATCATTTCTCTTGCACTGCTCCTCCTACTTACCAAGGAGAGGCCTGAAACCTCTTCAGGAGGAAGAAGAGGGCACCTAGGGTGTAAAAGAGCTGAAGAAAAACCTGGCAGATATCAAAACCCTGTTAATTTCTAAAGTATAGAAACTGTTTTTCTGAATCCTATTTAGTCCCTTCAGATTATTTCTGCATTTTAAGTCAATTACATGATTGCCTGCTTTTTAAAAAAATCACTTACTTTCCCTGGCTGCCTAGCAATAATTCTTTAATCTTTTTATGTTTCAAATATTTACACAATTCAAATCTGCCAGCTTCTCAGCACTGCTACATGACTGTCAAACCCATATTTTCCCAGAAAGATGCTGAGTAACATACTGAGGAAAGGTGGAGCTAAATCAGTGGGATACCCTGAGGGAGCATCTCTGGCCTGTGGGTGGGGGAATAGTACAGCAGCAGGGGGGTGCCCATGGGGTGGCTGCCAAGGAGCTGCACCCATGCTTATCAGCTCTCAATTTGTGCAGGTTTTGCTTCTTTCTTCCTTTAAAAAAGCAAAACAAGTTGGAAGGTACCAAAGCTTTCTTTGGTGAATCATCCCCACGGGCCAAGTGCATGATTTTATGGATGCAGCAGGTCTGCACTCAGGGTGCTGAGGTACTTGCTAAGGCTTTCTCCTGGCCCTTCTCAGCAAAGCAATCCAGTACCCTGGGCACCCTTCTGCAAGAGCATCTGCTAGCTCAGTCCCAGCACAAACACCAGTCCCTGGGTTAGTGTCCTAATTTTTTTGTATTACATAGTCACTGGAAATAAGCAGAGCCAGCTAACCCCTAATTTAGGGCCCTGCCTCTCCTGCCAGCAGCAGTCACAGTCACATTTTCCCTTTCAGCCCAGTAAAATCTGGATTATTTAATACAAATGGAAGAGTCACAGTGTTTTCCCATCCCAGGACCCTGTTCTGCACAGTTCAGCACAGCCAGGCAGCTGGTGAAGCTGCTGACTCCAAAACTGCACAGTGGTGGAAGGGAAAGACAAACGTCCTCTCCTGGAGGGGTTTGATTGCAGGTAGGGCTGAAATTTAAAAGAAAGCTTCAAATTCTGGTTATCTGCAGCCACCTGGGCTCATGTTAAGCAAAATGTCCATTTTTTTCTTTTATATATGTGTGTATATATATGCACACATGCACATGTATATTATATATAAGCTATATATATGTAACATATATCTATATAAATTAATAAGGTGACTATTTAATCTTTTTTTTTTTAAATCATTGCAGTTGTCAGACTTCTTAAAAATCTGAAGTTCCTGTATTGAAGCTGGATTCTAAGCTAATTCCTTAGTAAACAAAGTGAAATGCCCCCAAATGAATGCATATTTAGTTATTGATAATTAGATATTATCTATATGTATTATTTGTTTTATATTATTTATTTTTACAAATGGTTATTATTACTAAATATTTCATTAATAATTCATAAATATTTTGTTTTATAAGCTGGGCTGTGGTTCTGATAGGACATGGAGATTCTGAAGAAAAAGATGCAGGATTTTTGGTGTTGTCTCTATGTAAAACAAGTCCTTCAACAGCCTTTCCAAGAAGGGGGAAAAAAAAAAGAATAGGTGAATTTAAGTGTAATTATAAGTTCGCTCCTACTTGTCTGTCATTACTAGTAAAAATTAGTATTACCCAGCCTGCTGCTAAAGCACTTTTATGGATGAAAGTGTCCTAATTCTATGGAGGGGATGTATATATGTGCCCACGGACTGCCAGAAGGAAAACAACCCGGAACAGGGGCTCTGCTCCACTGCAGTCACTTCCTTGTGAGGGTAATTCCTGCAAATCCTTTCTGGGCACGCATTCCCCACATTCTTTCCAACGTGGCAGAGCTGAGGAGAGCTGAGCTCACCGTGACGTGACCGCTCTGCCCCTGGATCGGCCTCTCCCAGCCCGGGCCTGCCGCCCACCACTGCCCGCTGGCCCGGCTCTGGGGCAATGCCACCGAGCCAGCCCTGCCACCCGGCCAAAGTCTCCCCAGGTGCAGTGGGACAAGGACAGACCTCGCTGGAGTGCCAGCTCAGCACTACCAGCCACAGTGGCCTTTCTATTTGTGACTCCCCAAGTCCCGTACACGTGTGACACAGGCCACCACCTGGTCGTGCACCAATTTTCGAGTGAATTCACGCTAAACTGCAAGGGAGGAAACTGGTCACAAGAATGTTGTCGGCTCCCCTCTTCTTGCTGCCCTGTAAGGCAGAGTGAGCTCACTTCCCACCTGGCTCCGTGCCTGCTCTTCTTTAACCGCATTGAGCATGAAGTCACTTGGAACCAGAGCGGCGCGTGCTTATCAGTGCCCAGCAGTGGCTGCAATGTGCTTGTGCAGGGAGCTGCAGCTGGTGCTCCACACGAACTCCCTCACCCTTGGCTTGTTCTGCCTCATCTCTGCCGCAGCCTGGGCCTCTGCTGAGCCGTGCTCCTCCCAGGAGCCCTTTGCAGCCCGCCTGTGGGGCTCTGCTGACCCACTCCCGCCTCAGGGACACCGAGAGGGAAGCTGAGACATGGATGTGTTGGAGCCTGTTCACAGCTGAGCACCCCAAGGAGACATCACAGGCTGTCAAAATATCAAGTCTTAGGTCTGCAAAGAGGTGAAGAAAGTGCAGCCTCCAGCTTTCAGGATGGAAGGTTTGCCACCCCTTGGCACAGAGATCGCATCTCCAAGCACAGTGACCACACAATGGTTAGTGTGGAGTCAGCCATCCACATCAGTCTCCTCGCTCAGAGTTACATATGAAGGGTTAAACCTGCACAGCAGTTTAGAAAGAAAAGAGACAAAACCATACTTTGGTTTCCCTAAAGCATCACTATCATTAAAATAACAGATCAATAATCAATCATTTTTTCTCTGCCCTTTAGGTAATAGAAATTGCAGAGCGAGTCTCCCATCTCCCATCTGAATGCCTGGACACCGCTAATTTTAGTCACAGGAGGGGAAAGACACCTTTTATTTCTCAGTAGCTCCATGAAGTCATGGCAAAAGATGAAAACAACACCCTGGAAGGACTCTGAGCAGCACAGGTTTTGGTGGGAAGCACAGAGAGCACCTCCTCGGTGGAAACACCATCTTCAAGGGGACAGCAGATTCCTCCCTGCATCCACTAAATGACAACCTGAGATACATGTCACTGGGTGGAGGAACACAGCCTGGGAAGTGCAGGCATCAAAGCTGGTAAATCCTTAGCATCTAAAATCACTGCATTTGAAGATTGTTACTTAACAAAGTGCAAGGGCAATACACAACTAGGAGGCATATCTGTGCTTGCCAAGGGCCAGCCAAGTGGGGGACTAAGACAACCCACGTAGCTCAGCCACTGCTGCACCATGGCAAACATCCCAGCAGCACTAAGACCACCAAAGGCTGCAGTGGTAGCAGCTTTTAGTGTCTTCTACCATAAAACATCTATTTTAATCTTGCTTTCATCTCCCAGTCAGAAATAAAGAAAAGATGAAGAAACTCCTCAGTTCAAGTACCATATGAAATGAAAACTAGAATAGGGAAGGAAAACAAGTTGTCTTAAAAATCTGGTATGAGATAGAATGGTAGGGACCTGAGGAAAAAGCGCTGATCACCAGGCCTGTGTTCTGCAGACAGGAAAAAGAGAAGCAGGCAACAGAAAGACACTTGGTATGTGCAACGAGTTAGGTCAGCCTCACCACACATCCTGCCTGCCTGGTGACAGCAAGGATTATAGGAGGACAAAGTGCCATTCATCGCTGCACAGACAGGGGAAAGCAAGCAGACATCCATGTTAAAAGCAGGCTCCTCCAGTTCTGCCCTTCCCATCCTTAGTGAGGCCACAGGACGTGCAAGAGTCTAAGCTCACTTTTTCTTCATGTAAAAGCCAAACCTTGGCCCTTGTAACAAATCCCTGGTGGCTAGAAACCAGATGGCATAAGGTGTCCATCCTTTCTGCCCATGCTATTTACAGATTATTTAGCCCTTCTGTGCTTGTTTTTCTTAAGAAAATTAATAGAACTACTTGCAGCAATGATTTCTTTTCACATTAGAAGTCTTCTCAAACAAGAACTGTTCAACAAGCACAAAATATTGTGGCAAGCTCTGTATACATGAAACCAATACCTGAGGGACAGCCAGTACTCAAACTTGTGCACATGCCAGGTTTTCCATTTCAGCAAATATGGACATCATTAACCCACATATGTGAACAGAGGAGCAAGGGAACTCACCAGTGGCCAAAGACTCACTTCGTGCTGAAATGGAGCAGTGTTGCAGACGATCTGCTGGGAAGAAATGCATTCACACACTTCTGACTTCAATTTCCCCTGAAGTTAACTCTCTCCCCCTCCTTAGACCACAGCTGTGCATTATTAAATTGTTAAACCTAAGAAAAGCAAAACTCCACTCCTTCTGCTCTTCCTTTGACACTAGTGCAGCCCAGCTCAGTGGAATCACCATTTATGCTGCATGTGTGAGACCAGAAGCACAGAAATAAATCTAGCTCAAAAGGCTGAGGAAAAAGTGTTTCCTTTTGTAGCAGGGTGCCTTAAAGACACCCATTAGTGAAAGCTAAATAGTTCTGTCAAATGACCGCTGACAAGAACTAGGAAATGTAGTTTTGAAACTGCATAATCAGATTAAAAGTGAGAGGATGAAGCTGTCAATAGGGCTTCCTTCTTAGTCTGTAAAAACTAGAGCTGAGTTTTTACTGATACAGGTACATCAAAACCAAACATAATACAAAGATAATGCAGTGAAGAAAGCATAAAACTTTCTTCATCAGAAGTTCTGCTACTTTGAATAGACAGAAGAGAGGCACAAGATTTAGGGTTTCTTTGGATTCATACAGCTGGAATTTCAAGCCCAAGTTACACCACAGAAAGCATAGCTGCCTTTCTTATGCTGAACTTAAGGCTTGCAAGGTTGAAGTAAATCTTTGAGCCAATGAGGATGGAAGGAAACCAGGCCACAGACATAAAAGGGCACATAGATGTTAGCTTTTCCGAGCCATTCTGACATGAACTGACCTACAGATCACATGTCTAAAGCTCTTCCACACAAGTTAGTGGCTGGTGACAGGGAGGTGCTTTTTGGCAGGTGGATGATGCCCCAAACAAAGCTGCAAACTCTGCCCATCCTCCTGCTGTGTGACAGGGTCTCTGTCTACAAAAGGGATTTGCTCTGACTCCTTTCTCTGGACAGGAAAGGAACCACTCACCTAGAGCAAGTAAGCCAGAGAAATTTCCAGAATCATGATTTCAAAATGACAGATATCTACATTTGGGTTATGGTTGGACTCAATGATCTTAAGGGTCTTTTCCAACCTCTCTGATTTAACTGTAACAAAATGTGTTCTCCAACCAGAGGATATTCAGAAATGAGACCGCACCAGAGACTGCTGCCTAAGTCAGGAAAGGATTTGGTAGGTGTGCAGCTTGAATTCTGTGTATTGTGCTGGGAAGTGACACATCAACTGCCCAGTGATCAAATTGACTTCGATGTCACTCAAATCCAAATTCCTGGCAGCTGCAGGACCAGCAATGATGAGAAACCCCTGGGTCCCCCTCCCCTGGCCCCCAGCTTGTCAGACAGAGCTTCACACTGCCTGAGATGAGCTTGATGGGGCAGGGTCCCACATGTCCCCCACCCTCCTCAGCACCCAGCCCTGTCCAGCTGCCTCCCCCAGCTCTGTAGTGAATCTCAGCCCATCTACACGTGGGAACTGTGATCCCGTGACCTGGCAAGGCCCTGCTGAAAGGCAAGTGACAACCAAGTTCTTTACCAAGTTTCAAGATAAGCTTTATTTATTTTAAATGAGAAAAACACCTGCAGGATGCGGCATTTACATTCAGTTTCCTACGTAAATTTAAATATTAGTGTGACACGCGCTTCCATAGCCAAGTGTTTGTTACTGGCTGACACCACAGCCAGACACCAGCCAGTGCACAGTCACTGTACAGCTACAAACACAAGCACTGAAGTCAATGGAACACACTTTTCAGCTCCAACCTTCTTGTGGTGCCATGGGTTCAGCATGGCAACATTTCTTACCCATTTCAGACAAGCAAAACACTGCCTTAGAACAAATTTTGACTATCTGAAGTCTTGCAAAGGAGTTGAATTTTAAAAGCAATTCTCCCATGTCTTTCTTTGCATCAGCAAAATCACAGGCTGTATTTATGTTTCTGAGCATTTACTTTGCATATTCATCACCTTTGTTCTATGCAATGACACTGCCACAGAACACAAATAGATCTGCTTTGGATCCAGCCAGCCACGCTGTTATTTGGGAAGAGGTTCAGCAGCACAGGGGATCTCGCCACAAAGTCTGGCAGGATCGGTGCCGTTCTCTACAAAGGTGTTTTAACAAACTTCTCCTCCTCTTCAGAAAACTCTGCTGAAATCTGTCTTTGTGAAGTTGCTTTGTCTGAGTACATTTTCCCTGGTAAGTACTCCCCAGGCTGAGGCAAAGCTTTTAGCTTCTCTGTCTTCCGGTGGGTGGTTTTCACGAATCTCAGCAGGTTAACAATAGCAGCTGGTGTGATTCCAGGGATACGGCTGACTGCACCGATCTGCACACGGACACAGGAATTAACCAACACCAAACCTACACACTGGAGCTAGTGAGAAACGAGATCTAAACCTGTGGGTACTCCCTTCCCCGATTGTTTCACCCCCCATGCCCCTTGGGAAGGCAGAAGGGATTTCACTGCTGCTCAGCCTCGCTGTGGCTGAATCTCTCACCGTCTGGGGCCGGTTGGAGTCCAGCTTCTCCCGCACCTCTGCGGAGAGCGAGGCATCAATGGCAAAGTAATCCAGGTCATCTGGCAGCTGCAGAGCCTCATCACGGCGCACTTCTTCTATTTCCTGCTGCTGATTGAGCACACACCACTCATAAACGGCTGTGGTGAGCAGGCAAACAAGAAAAACAGATAGAGATGTTCATGTGAAACAAGTCACTCGCAAGAATTCTTGGAAGCACAATGAGCAATTCCACTGAGACAGTCAAAAGCTCCTAAGGAAGATTCCAGCCTCACAGACCATAGAGCCTAATTCCCATCATTGCTTTGGAAGAAGTCATACTCTGATTTATTACAGGAATTTAGATACATGGGTTGTTTTTTTCTGCTCATTCCAGTAAAGGATGGTCTATTTGACGGGGCAGTAAGGAGGAAAAAAACCCCAAGAGTGATCTCACCCCACAGAGTGAAACACTGGTGCATGCAAAAGGCTTTGGCCTATGGTGAAATGCTCTGATCAGAGCATTTCATTTCTCTACACAGCAACATCAAGCATACTAGGACAATTGCTCTCCCCTTACTGAACACAGTGTATGCAGATAACCACAAGAGAGCCTAACCCTTGTACTCTACCTTCTATTTTCAATCTCTCTGCCAGTTCTCTCCATTGAGCAAGCTTGCCCAGGGGCTCTGGGACAGCTTTGGCCAGAATCTCCATGTTAGCACCTTGATATTGAAGCATGTCAAATGCACTGTGGAGAACAAAAGTAAACATTTATGGTACAAAGGAGTCACACCTGTAAGGCAGATTTACAGCTGTTCCCAGCTTAAACTTGTAAAGTTCTTAGCATATGCCAGAACAACTGCAGAGCCAAGCTCAACGCCTTACTATCTCCTCTCAGTACACAGAAGAGCTGTGAGACTCCTTATATAAAACTGCAGCAAGACAGAATGGACAAGGTAAGGACACCAAGGGGAACCTTTCATACAGACTCTGTCAGCCAGGTCTTAGTCACTGATTTAAAACAACAGAAAAGGTAAGGTAAGATAAAGGTGGGTAGGGGAAGTAAGGGCCTTTGTGTACAAGAACAGCTACCACTGATACTAGCCTGAAATCAACTGTTGCTTTACCAAGCTTTTAACAAAGCAGCAACCCACTGCAAAACCATCACCAGCTGGTGACTCTCTGTAAGGACAGCAAGAACTGTCCAGCCCTGTGGAGCACTCCCTTGCTTTGGGAGCACATGTCAGCACCAGGAAACATGGAACAGTAAAAACAGCAGTGCCCTTCTACAGGCAAACATCAGATGTGCATCCCCTGAAAGTGATAAAGCTGGAATACCGGAGTAGTGACAACTTCAGGAAGAATGGACAAATGCTGTGAACCCACCAGCCAGATGGCAAACACTTTACCTGACAGGGGACCTGCGACTGCTACTGATGGGAACTTCTGGTAGTAACTGGGACCATTCGGATATGCTGAACTGAAGCGATTTTAGCGTTGCAATTCCATCATCTAAAGCGGCTCTCATCTTAACCGCTTGCTCATATCGCTGTTGTGACACACACCCGGCTTCTTCAAACCCTGCAGAACAGGAGGTGTATGAGACAGAGCTCTACAAGCAGGCAAGGCTGGTCAGTGCAACACCCCAACAGCAACAGCCCAACAAAGCACCTCTGCGGGTGAGCCTGGCGTCAGCGTTGTCCGGCCGCAGGGACATGCGGAACTCCACGCGGCTGGTGAACATGCGGTAGGGCTCGCTGGTGCCCAGCGAGGTGAGGTCGTCGATCAGCACACCCACGTAGCCCTCGGTGCGACTCACAGTGAAAGGGGGCCTGCCATGAACCCGCAGGCGAGCGTTGATCCCTGCAATCACACCCTGCACAGGCAGAAAACAAACCAAAAACATTTATTGGTCTCTTGGAAAAAACATCAGCAGGTCCATCTCCAAAGACTCACATGCCAAACTGTGCCCAGGAAAATGCAACAGTGCTAGTCTGTGCTAGTAATCTAGGCAGTTTCCTTCTTGTGACAAGTATGAAGGGCTTCTTGGCTGCTGTTGATGTGTCTGGAGACAATTTCCACGTTTTCAATTATACCCACTGCCCAGTCTCCATGCTGAAACACTTGACAGGGCTTCCAATTGCTTTTGTTACTGCAACTTAGTGATAGCAACTGCAGATGCTTGTGCAGATACAAGTAAAAATATTTTGGGCAGGTGTGGAATCAGAATGAGCCAACAAAAGAACATCTCATGAGCACAAAATGGGTCTAGCAAGACTATCACAGACAAAGGCCAAGGCAATAGCCTTTCTGAGTGCTGAACATGCAACAGATTCACACACCTGAGCTGCAGCTTCTTCATAGCCTGTCGTGCCATTGATCTGGCCTGCACAGAAGAGGCGCTGGACAAGCCGTGACTCAAGAGAAGCAGTCAGTTGTCGGGGGTCTAAAAAATCATATTGTACCCCATAGCCTGTGACACACAACAAGACAGATGTTACAGGAGGGATTTTGAAGGTCAGCAAAGGCAATCACTGAGGCAGAATGGATTAGCTAATCAACTTTTACTTACGATTTAAAAACCACCAAGTTAAAATCCCTGCATCCAAGAATGAGTTTTGTTT
Source organism: Climacteris rufus (assembly GCA_013398175.1). Taxonomy (NCBI): domain Eukaryota; kingdom Metazoa; phylum Chordata; class Aves; order Passeriformes; family Climacteridae; genus Climacteris; species Climacteris rufus. The sequence goes on along the minus strand of VZRZ01005515.1, from coordinate 962,862 downwards.
CATATTTCCTTCGTTTTGCTACATTCTAACCAAGATCTGCCTTTCATTAACTGGTAAATAATACGACCAATAGATTTAAAACTATTCCCCCCCTCACCTGGCTGTATCATCTTTGCTTTTTCCAAGCCTGGGACAGATTTGATCACCTGCTCCTGGAGCTCAGGTGGCAGTGTCATGGACATGCCTTGGGGGTAAATGACATTGGACTCCAAGCCTTCGGGCTCCAGCCACACCTGATGTTCTCGGTTTGGGAAGCGCAGAACCTTTGACTCAAGAGAGGGACAGTACCTGCAACAGTAACCAGCCATGAGCACCACCTGACACGGAGAAAAAGTGACTTCCCAGAAGCAAAGCAGGAGTGACCCGCAGCTCCAAACCGGCCGGCAGCTGGAGAGCCCGGCCTGACGCCGCACGCCTACCGCGGGCCCCTCGTTGTCTCCCTGACGTGGTTGTTCAGGTGGAGGTTATCACAGATAATCTGCTGGGCCTTCAGGTTCGTGCGAGTCAGGTAACAGCAGAGCTGAGCTTCCGGCTGCAAGAGGCCAAAGCGCGCGCTGAGTTAATCCGGCCACAACGCCGAAGCCTTGCTGAACAACTCTGAGATCTCCAAGAGCCCTTCCAGGACAAATGACTCTCACTTCTTGGAGAGGTGAGCAGCACTATCATACCCACTGTTCTGACAGAACATGAGCAACCAAAGAGCTTGAGCAACATGCCCAAAACCAAACTGAGAGCAGGACAGAACTCGGGAGCCCAGAATTCAAGTTCTGTCCTATGCGCTGTATTTCTAATTACAGGATGAACATTCCCATTAGATCAACACATTAGATCACGCCATTCAAACTGACCACAACAGGAAAAAACAACCCTCTGGAGTTAGAAGGGTAAATGCTGACCCTACAGCTAACAGCCAATTAAAGAGTTTGGTGAAGAAAAAAAAAAATTAAATCTCAAAACTCTGCAATTAACATGGAAAATCGCAAGTTTGGAAAAAAACCTGCCATGTGAAGTATTCCACTGATTTTTCTGAAAGAGTCAATAGACTCACATTCGAAACAGTAATAATGTTGCATCATAACTCTTTAAAACCTCTCCTGCACATACCAAGGATTTCAAAGTGATATTACTTTCACCCCATCCTGATTATAATAGGTTATTGAAATTCCTATATGCTCTGGGGCAAGTTAACTCCTGATACTTAATTCTGTGCTGTGCAATTACATTATGTAAGAACAGCCCATTTTCCAAGATTTTCTTTGGAAAACTGAACCTCTTCTGCTTTTAAGTTATTAACATGCCACCTCTGAGCTCTGTGAATAAATCCATCCTTTCTCCTTCCTAGTCCATGCTATCAATAATTTCTAATTTTAACATTTTAACATTATTCTAGAACTAAGGTAAGAAGCAAGAAATTGTAAATCTCCACAATACAGGTCTAATACTGGAAGCATTTTGTAAAACCACCCATGTAGCCAGCACATGAGGAATACTTGTAGCAGTATCACATTTCACACAACCCTGACTCCAGAAGTAAAGAAAGTTTGGTTCTCAAGTTGAGGAGTGAGAGTAATGAAGTTATTTGCTTTCAAAAGAACACAAGCAACTTCTCCCTTGCACTGAGAGTCCTGAGAAATATAACACCTCCAGTACAAACACATCCCAGCTCCTTTTCCCAGCCACCACTTCCCTGGCTGATTAGGAGCACGACATTCCCAGAACCACTCCCCACCTGGCTCTATGTGCATCTGTGTGCTATCCCACCTTGATCCACACAGCCTCACTGAGGAAGCTGAATGGCACTGGAGGGTTGTCAGCTGCATGTTCCTGCAGGCCACTGAAATCAATCGTGTCCTTGGCAAGTCGGGGTGGTGTCCCAGTCTTCAGCCTGCCCACAGCAAACCCCAGTTTCTCCAGAGTGTGAGCCAGACCGATGGCTGGCTGGTCCCCCAGCCGCCCAGCCGGGTGCACCTCCAGCCCGATGTAGATCATACCCCTCAGAAACGTGCCAGTGGTCAGGATAACACTCCCAGCATGTACTGTGCTCCCATCCCCTGAAACAGCAAGTTTTCAGAGATGTACACGCTACAGAGCATCAACAAAGCCCTGGTGTTCTGGTGCTCCTATCTACAACTAGACTAACAGTACTCACTGAGGGTTTATCCCTCTCCTATTATAAAACAAAATCAGCATTTCAATAATAAAACCATCTACAGTAATAGCTACAATAAGCAGCATCTAGTTATTTCTGCATATTTATTATTGTTAAGCAAACAAAGGAAACCCACTCCTAGGAAAAATTCATATCCAGGCCTTTAGTTCGGAAAGTTTCTTTATTAGAACAGCAAGGAGTAATAAACTACAAGTCTGTTAGTAACAGGATCCCATGGGCCTGTAACATTGCTGGCAGCATACACCATTTACCAAATAAAATCTCAAAACACAGCATGGAATTCAGTATCACTACCCTTAAGAAAATTTACTTAGGTAATGTCCCATTGTCCTATCAATCTAGGTATTTTTGTCATTGTGTTACTTTGTATTACACGTATCAACCTGGTTTAGTTCACACTCTGCCTAAACCAGCTCCACTGGCTAATTCATCTTTCTCACTAACGAATTAGAAATGTTTAATTCACCTTTTTCACTGATGAATCAGAAATATTTACCCCAAAGGCTGCTCTTAGTGTGGAGTAACCGAAGGCACGTACTGAGTTACGAGCACATACCCAGAACAACTCCTGTTACTCGGCACTTCCCAGGACGGCCTGCTTCTGGCTCTGCCAAGAGAAGATCCTCCACAGATGCCTCACGAACTGTCAACAGTGGTGTGTTAAGGATTTCTTTCTGTCATGAAAGGAGTTACTGCAAAAATCTAGGAAGTTATGAGACATATGGGCAACCCCAAACTCTGCTGATTTCTGAAACACCTCTCACCCCTTCCGTTCTCACCAGGTGATTTGGCAGACACTCGGTTATGGTACTATTCTGATCTATCAGGCAGAAGTTTTCATTCACATAAAGTTTTAGCTCAAATAAACTAGCCATGAAGCCCGGCCCACACCTAAAGCACTAGAGAATCTTTTTAACTATGCTGAGCTCCAATAACTTACACTGTATTAAAATACCAAACAGAAGGGCATTTAAGTCCGATAGGTATAAACGGAAAACAAAGCACAGCCCCTTCCTTCGTACCCCTCAGCAGTTTATCCCAACACGCAGCAGCCGGCGCGGCCCCCTCACCTGCATGTTCTGCTTGTAGAGGCCGCGGTCGATCTGTGCGCGGAGGCCCCACACGGCCGGGCCCTTGCAGCGGTTCAGCACCTTGTAGTGAACGCCGGAGCGGTCGCACACGCGCCCGCACAGCCCGTCCAAGGCGTCCACCTCCCGCATGAGGTGCCCCTTCCCGATGCCGCCGAAGGACGGGTTGCAGGACATCTCCCCTGGGTGAGGGACACCCTTAGCACCGCCGCCGCCCAAAGGCTCCCGCGGTACCTTCCCCCGCCCCCCCGGGCCCCCGCGGCGGTACCGATGGTGCCGATCCTGTGCGTGAGCAGCAGCGTGCGGGCCCCGCCGCGAGCGGCCGCCGCCGCCGCCTC